>JAFBJZ010000381.1:550000-602500 GCA_016785225.1 Psettodes erumei | reverse complement strand
GCAGGCACAGAAAGAGAAATAATAAGCCTGACCTTGGTATTAAACATTATAGATTTCCTTCTGTGCAGGATCTGTAGCTCAAGTGTTATCTCATTGAAAGCTCTTAGAGACACACACACACACACACATAGTGTGTCAGCCTTGGGAAGGTTCAAAAACATGAGAAAAAAAAAGCAAAACTGACCGCAGATTTACCGGCTTTTCCGTGGCGAGTTACAGTAAATGTGATTTTTTTTTTTCAACACCAAAGTTTGCGCTGCAACTTTAACTTCATACCAAGCTCCGCGCCGACACCCACCACTCGAGCGGCAAATAACGTGCGTATGTGTGTGTGTGTGTGGGGGGGGCATGTGTCGCAACCTGACGCCGATCAAACGGGCGAAGCTGGACAGTCACCGGCTCTTCTGACCTTCCCTCCCGCCGCGTTTCAGCCGTCCTGGAAAACAGAGGAAGAGGAAACAAAAAGGCGATTCAGTAACCCGGATGATTTCCGCTGGCGAGCATCAAAACAGACGAGCGGAAAAGACTGTAAAAGAGACATTTCTGGGCTTAAATATCTATAAAAGAGATGAAAGGGGATGGATGCGGCTTCTCTCCTGCAGCAGCTGGGACGAGTTCACCGAAGTTTCATCAGGTTTAATGGCCGTTCCATCCCTGTGATGAGGGACCAGCATCTTCCTTTCACCGCTGCATAAGGGTATGCTTGTTTTTAGTTTTTTTTTTTTTCCTAATCTACGACCGGTCTCCCCCCCTGGACCCGCTTCGCCTCGGGGGGAGACCCCTGACGCAGCTCCCACCAGGACCACCGGGACAATGTGCAGTCGCTCACGAGCCCGCCGCTCCGAGCTCCGCACGGTCGCACAAAGGCTTCATTCACAACCTCTTTCCCTTGTCTGCCGCTTCTCTTACCCCCACCCGTCTCCACCTCCATCCACTTGTTACACCCAAGGTCTCAGGGAATAATAGCAAATAGCAGATTAGACTTCGCCTCCTGATGACGAGACGTGGCACCCACCCACGCACGCGGGGCGCCGCAAGGCCTCTTACCTCGACCTCGCGGAGTTAATTAAGGTGATGCCGTTAGACACATTTGCATTATACACACACGCGCGCGCACGCACACACTGCGGTGTCGCCTGATATTTGTTGTTGTCGAAAAATCACAAAGCTGCCTGAATGCATCTGTGTGAAGTTCAACCCCCCCAGTATAAAATCGATATCGTCGATTAATCTGGTCGCGCCGGGGAGCTCCTCGTCTGACTTTGGCAAGGCAGGAAAGGTCAAAGGTCATTCCAAACCTGCGCGTCTGCATCAAACGTCGCGATGAATATCGGCGGAGATGAAAATCGAGAAGGCGCATTTCCCATCGAGATGTTCTCATCACATTCTTCCGCAAGTTCGGCAATTCGCCGCGGTTTCCGAGGGTTCTCACCCCGCCGTGACCTCGGCACAAATAAACCGAGTCGTTCCTCAACCCGTTTGGTTCCTGAACGCCTCCCCACCACCACCGGCCTGTTTGACCTCCTGCCTCCTCCTCTTGGGTTTTTTTGATATCTCACAGATTAAAGGATGTCTGCGCCTGCCTGACAGTCATGCAGTGCAGAGAGAAGTGACGGCATTAGTCAGCCAACAACCTCTTTCTCACACGCACACACACTCACTCACACACACACACACACTCTTGTACGAGATCTCAGAGCGACAAAGAGGCTGAGAGAAGGCGATGGCTATCAGCCGCTGTAGGAAATTAAAGGGACGGTCCAGCGCTAATATGCAGATATGCAGATTGATGATAGAGGCCTCTCAAAGAAAGAGAGAAACACACACACACACACACACACCGAGCAGCAGGTACAACATGCGGATGATTAATCTCTGTGACACGAATACCAAATCAGAGGCTGGAAAGGCGGCGCGAGAGCAAGCGGCGTTATTTTACATATTTGAGGAAAAAAAAAAAAAACACTCCCTGGCGATTTCTGCGGACGGAGCCCAAACGACAACACAAAATACCACGCGTTCCTTCATGTGCACCGCTAAGCCTCACATTATCCACAGTCTGTGTGCAGCAGGAAAACACAACCCCCCACCCCACCCCCTCCACCCGCGATTTTACCGACTCACTCGTTCCCAACTTGCGGTTTTGCGAGAAGGGAGGGGAAGGAAATAAATCAAAACTAAACGCTTTGCTGTGCTAATTGTTCGATTTGTCTCACAGATCCTCCTTCCACGCGGCCGCGGGGGCTTTGCCGCCACCGGCGGAGGACGGTAGAATGACGAGGAGTGTGCAAACTGCGCGCGGCGGAGGCGGTCCCAACGATGAAAGTTAATCGGCGAGCGCAGAAAAAGGACGAGCGATCCTCGGCGCGTTTCTTCAAAGCGGCTCCAAAAGGAAGAAAGCGGGCCGGGCGACCCGTTTTAGACGGGGAGCAGGAGAACGTGAGTGAAAAATGACGAGCGAGTTGAAAAGACGGCGAGTCCGGGGGCCGCGATATTGTTATTAGGGACCGATATACTCCTCGGGTCTCTTTTATTCAGACAGCTCACCTCTCAAAATCAGATGCTCGGAGCTGAATGCGTGTTATTACAGGTATTACATGAAATTGCCCGTGTTAGGTGAAGGGGATTATGGTGATTTTGGGTCAATACTTCCTCTGAGCTGTTTGGCTGCTGGAGGCCGAGGAGCGATTAGGCCTTTGTCTGTCAATCCGGCTCCATAGAGGCGGTTATCACACACGCTCGCGCAGAAACGGCGGCGATTATGGCCTTAGGTGCGCCCGGGGCCCTTTCAGCGCGCCTGAGAGGTGTCAGATCTGGTGGTGCCGGTGGGGGGGTTGTCCTCCAATTGGAGAATGTCTCAGTTTTGTCGGCTGGAGGAGGGGTGACAGGCGATTGGCCCGATTGAAGGGTGGACCACAGTGGGTTCAGCGTGATCCCGACTCCCTGCGGATGGTTTTTCTATTTTAGCGCGCGGTCAAAAGCGCCGCCGCATCGAGAAATACGGGAAGAAAAACCACGAGGCGCTGAATGATTTTTTAGCCGTGGCGTATAATTTAATGCATTTTTTTAAAAAAGCAACGTGAGTGAACAAGTGCTTCTTTCAACATTTCTGAAAAGTCCATTTTGAGGTAATGTAAGAGTGCTTGAGGCCCTGCACTCCATCAGGCTATTACCTCATCAATGCTGGAGGTTACAGTGGCAGAATCATTTCAGAAAATCAGGATCAGTACTGCAGAGAAACTGCATTTCATAATTTACGCTTTATGTGCCTGGGCTGGATTAGCTGTGAAATCCTGTGAACTGCTTGCATCCACAGGAGGGACGTTTTCCTCCCCTCATATTCCCTCAGAAAATTATATTTTTATTAATATTGGCCCTGGATCTGTTCAGTCACCTTAAAGGGGCACTTGAGCAATGGGCAGCTGGCCCGGGAAGCCGAGGAGAAATATTAATTTTCGGAGGGAGTGAAGAAAAAAAAAAAAAAAAAAAACCAGAAACTTTCACCCCACCATGAAATTATCAGTCTCTCGAGAAGTAAAACAGGGAGAGGTCATTTCTGCTCTCTCGCCTCATCGATCCACGGCAGGCTAATTAGTTATTATTAACAGTATCGGGCGAAATAACGCGGCGGCTCCGTCTCCGGCGGTCGCATTCGTTCGCGGCGGTGCTTTTCCACAAAAGGCACGAGGAATAATGCGATAACGGCGAGTTTTTTTTTCATTGGCTCGTCCTCGCTTGCGCTAATCCGGCGCCGGCGACAGCAGAGTGGCGTTATTAGGGGGGCCTCGTCGGGCTCGCAGTAGGAGCCGAGCTGACCCGCTATGGTGATTTCCACTTTACTTTTGTGTGGGTTAATGAAGAAAAAACCTGAAAACCCCCTGAGCCTAATGGGATTTGGTGATAAGAAATTACCAGTGCTGGGTCCTTCTCTTTTTTTTGTCTCTATCTGGGAGTTCAATGGCTGAGCCAATAAGAGGGAGCTCAGGGCCTCGGTTGCCGTAGAGACGAGAGAACACAAGCCGCGGCGTCGCCATGGTAAACAGGGGGGACTCATTCAAAGTGCCTCTGACACACACACGCACGCACGCACGCACACGCGGCGGTGTAAATACACAACTGCAGTACGGGTCCGCTCCGTCTTCTCACAACGCGTTTCAAACTGAACCGTTTGATTCGGCGGCGGACGCGCACAGATGAAGAGGAAATAACTGCGGGCGATGACAGGAGGGGATTCCTCACAATGCACAGCAGAGAGGAAAATTATATACTGTGCAGAACGTTCAAAATTCAGAGGGGGGGGGGGTTATTGAGCTCCTGCCAAACTCTATTCATTTTTCAGTTAATTCTAAAAGCAAACCTGGAATATATTTGTCCTCTTTGGGTCTTAGATGAGAGAGATGAGATGTGAAATTCGCCACGTCACCAGCTGCTGTCATCGACATGATGGTGTGTCCACACAAACATTACATACAAATATATACGCACAAACACACACATTCGGCTTTAGAACATCCCCGCTGTCAGAGCGACGTCTCGCCGCACATTAGGTTTCCGATTTCGGCGGCTGCTGCAGCCCGCGTTTTTTCCTTCTTAGCTCAGAGGCCACGGAGCTGAGCGGAGCAACACAATGGCGACAATGGGAGAGTGCATACCCGGAGCAAACGGGAGAGCGAGCCAGAGAGAGAGCGAGAGATAAGGAGAGAGAGAGAGAGAGAGAAAGGCTCCTTGGCTCGCCCCGCTCCTGCGGCGCGTCAGCTCCGTGGCAGAGTGGAAAACAAGCAAATTACAGAGCGCTGCCGCAAAAGACGGCGGCCTTGTCATCTCAACCTGCCAGTGAGGATTTCCCAAATTACCAGCAGCGCAGTGGATGGGGCTGCCCCGCGGCTTATCTGCCGCTCCGGCACACACCCGCAACCCCCCCCCCCATCTCCGTCGGGGTTCGGCCACGGCGGAGACATGGAGCCGGCCCCTCGGGCTGCCCTCTTCCGGGAGGCCTCGCGCTCAACTTCGAAAAACGAGCGAAAGTTTGTTTGTTTTTTTTCGCACGCCACCCTCCCGAATAATGACTCTAATTTCCTATATCATTAGGTCGCGGCCTCTTGCTTCGACACCAAACAACCGAGGAGGGCGAAAAAATGGACAAAAGCTTGAATTAATGTCACTGAGCAACAATTACTAAAAGTGGAATATTGTCACTGTCGCAGCCCCGCAGAGAGTGAATGCTGGTAATTTCTCATTGTAGGGGAAAAAATAAATAAAAAATAATAATAATAAAAAAAAAAAAATGACGAGACATGAATGGGCCTTGTAAACATAATGATCTCACACACACACACGCAGCCCGACGCTAGTGACATTTAAATGGCTCATTTGAAGATAAAAGACCCCGCTGACATCAAATAGGTCCTTGTTATCATAATAGCAAACAACTAACAAGAAATGAAGCCGCGTAAAAAAGCGCGTGCCTCGCGTTTGTCTCCGCGCGCACAATAACCCGCCGCGCAAACAAATATTTGTTAACAAAACAGCGATCTAAACTGTCTATTCACGCGTACGCATTATGCGAGTGTTTGCCAATTTGCGCTTCACCAATAGCTGGGGGAAATTAGCGTGCATTACACGCCCCGGCTCCGACAGGAAGGTTCCATTAATTCCTTTAAACAAGCGTGGCGCGACGTGGTGATTGCATTTAGACGACGACAAAAATCCCACATTTTTGAAAAAAAAAAAAAAAGAGGGAGATTTACGGCGGTTTGGTCTTTTGTTTCTTAGCGCGCCACAAATTAACCCAAAAAACATCCTGAATGGGCCTTTGCAAACTATTCAATTAACGCTCACAAAGCCTTCAAGGGGACTTCCATTCATAAAACCCGCACTTTCCATCAAGGGATCCCGCTTAAGTTCACTTTTTCTGATGAAAACGCCTTTCTTCGTTAGGAAAGAATGAATCGCTGTTGTTTACCAGGGAGAGGGGAAACGCGCGTGCCCTCTGTTAGCTTCTAATTTTCCTCATATTCAATCACAAGATCGATAAACTCCTTCCGTTGGGTCGACGTCGGCCGCCTCGTCGTGCGCGCGCAGCGGAAACTTTCCCCGTTTCTTTCCCGGCCTTTCCTTTCATCTTCCTCATCAGCCTCATTATCCTCCCTTCTTCGTCTCCTCTTCCACCTCCTCCACCTCCTCTCCTCTCGAAGTCAGGTAACCCCCCCCCCCCACCCACCCCATCCCACACACACCATTACAAGACAGTACATTAGTCTCCGCACTGCGCCATCTCCACAAGTTAGCAGGCCAACCGAGCCATTTACAGAGGATCATTACGGCATGTGGTGTCCCAGTACGCATGGGAATTCTTAGATGAAATGATGGCTTGAATGCATTATCCCTCTGTGTGTGTGTGTGTGTGTGTGTGTGTGTGTGTGTGTGTGTGAGAGAGAGAGAGAGAGATCAAGGCGAGATCTCACAATAGATCCTTTTAAAAGCCCAGCCCCAGATATATGATACTATTAAAATTTTTTCCTGAGCGCCAATTACACCACCACTACTTTAAGTGGCATTCCAGCCATTCAATCTCGCGACATTATGAAGATGGCTTCATATATTACTGCGCCCGGATCTGCTTTAAGATGTTTCGGCGGCGCGATGGCGAAAAACGTCAAAGTGCTCCAGGCAATTTTGACGAAATTATCAGTCCTCCCCGCACGCGGCTGCCGCCGCCGCTGCCCCCTCTCTCGGGGAAGCGATATCATCTTAAATGAGCGCATCGCTCCCCTTTCCCCACCTGACACCGGCTCGACGCCATTTACCGGCAACAATGCAACATCCCGCCATCTGACATGATACGGGGGGGGGGGGGTCGACACCTGGCGAATGCGGCGGCCCCCACCAGACTCCCAGATCCAGCCAACCCCGTCAGTTCTCCATTTTCATCGCCACACGTCAGGGGAAGTATACGCTCCAGCTGAAAACAAGACCAAAAAAACAGGAAGAGGGGAAAATGTCAGATTAGATTTGTCTTTTTTTTTTTGCCACGGCCAACCGGGCGAACCCGCTCGGCGGCAGCCCCTCCGCTCGCCGTCACCTGTCAGTCACCGTCACCGTCGGCAGATAATGGTTTTTCAACGCGGCGGGGAGAGAAATCGACTCGCGGCTCGACGGTTACTTACAAACCTGCCTCGCTGCACCGACAAAAATAAAAGTCACGTCTTTCGCGAGCGCTCCACAAGAAGAAAAAAAAACTTTCTTTTGTTGTTTTAATTCTTAACTCAAGGTCCATTTCTGAGCTCCCCCCCCCCCAAGTTTTCGAACGCGTCTCGTGATCTTCTCTTGTGGATGCTGCGCAAGTCTTAAAGCGAGGGCCCGACCTCCTGTCGCTTCACATAAGAATCGCCCATCATCTTTGTATGCGTGCGTGCGCGTGTGCGTGTGTGTGTGTCCGAGCGAGCGGCAGGGCTGATGTCCTCCTGTAATAATGACTTCTCTGAGGGGGGGGGTCCCTGTCAATGGCCTCCCCGTGGCAGTATCAGTAGGACATTGTCGGGCCAGACAAAAAAAAAGCCTTTATCTTCATTTCTTCCTTTCGGTCTCGGTGATTGGCCCGGGAGAAATGAGGAGAAAAGGCCATGTCCGCACCCGGGGGCACCACAAATGTCAGCCACCTTGCTATCTCCACGCAGCCGGTGTGTGCGTGCGTGTGTGTGTGTGTGTGTGTGTGACAGGAGATCTACAACATTTATCTGTCTGACGAGGCTTCAGAGGCCGTGGAAATCTCGCCGTCGCTGTCGGAGCCGTGAAACGCGAGGGCCCGCACGCCCGGGTTCGGGCGAGACGGAGGTGAACTCGGCGCTCCCGTCGTTCCCACGTCGTGAGGCGCCGCGTGACCTCTCATCCGCGGACGCTCTCTCTTCTGCGAGCTTTCCAGCGCTTAATGAAGGATCATTTTAGCCACGGGATGTGGCTGAAGACACTAATCAAGGGTTGTTAAGGGACAATTGCCCTTAATTCCTCTAATCCGCTGGATATTAAATTAATTAACCAGCAATTAGAGAGCGAGAACTGTAAAGGCTGGCATGTTCCAACCAGGCAGCCAATTTAAGGCTGGCTCTGCTGGGCCTTTAATTAGTATTTGAAGTAATTTTCAGTTATAAAATCTGCCTGAGTTATGAATCCCGCTGTGTCTAAGGACAGGAGGACAACTTTTAAAAAGCAAAAGCAGGCGCCGCCCGTTGCGATCAAAGTTAACAAAGTAGGCCAGCTCTCACCTTGGCCGATCACCTCGCAGAAGAAAGTTTGAATATGAAAAAAGGCTTTACGAGTTTTAAGGGGAATAATATTCACATTTCTTGCCAGCTGCTCAACCACTTTCGTCCGGGGTGAAATCTTTTAAAGCAGAGACGGGATTTTGTGCGTGCTCTAAATTTCATGCGAATCAGCGCACGAGCGGGTTACAATTTCCGCCTCGGCGTCGCCAAGCGCGTAAAACGCCCCGTCGTGGCAAAGCGAAAGACTCCCTGTCCCGCGGTCCCCACGCGGAACTTTCCGGGCCGACTCGTGCACGCGACGCGTCGTCGAGGCCGGAGGGCGTGCGGCGTGAGACGGCGGCGTTTCCTCGACGCCTCTCGGAACCAAACAAAGAGGGAGAGAGAGAGGGGAAGACGGGGAGGGATGAGGAGAGGCTGCAGAATCAATTAGTTGTGTTCGGCATAAGTTCAGCTCACACACACACACACACACACACACACACACACCGTCCCTCCCATGCAGAGAGGGCCACCCGCCGCCCATATGCCCTCACAAAAGAGCGAGGAGGGGGTGGCGGTTTATGCCCCCCCCACCCCCCCCACCCCCTCCCTCTCGCCGCTCTCTCTATCTGCTTCTTAAAAAGTGTGGGCTTCGCCAGCCCCCACCCCCCCCATCGAGATCATTCAGCCGCCACATTTTAAAAAAAAAAAAAAACTGTAATTAGTGCTCCGGCTGCCTGGCCAATTATTACCAGCCGCGCTCTAATTAGGACTAATTTAAAGTGCTCGTCGTTTAGTCTTTAACGTCACCGTTCGCCCGAGGGAGCCGGGCTGCTTAACACTTCCTGGTCCGGAGGAGGGGCAGAGAGCTCCCGCTCGCTGCCGTTCAGCCGCCTCCGACTTCAGGCAAGGGAAGGACTGAACCGCCGGAGCGCCTTGCTGGGAGAAGTTCAGACCGAAACGACCTTCGAGCGCGTCTGATTTGTGCGTCCGTTGACTTTTCGCCGCGCGGCCGGCCGTCCCCTCGGCGGCCAACCTCGCCACGTTAGCGCCGCTGCTTGGTCGTTCCCTCTGCGCGGCCTATGACGCGAGCGCGGGAGCAACTGCGACGCCACGCCACACAAAACGCGGTCGGTTAAAATGTCACAGAGGAGGCGAGGCCTTGCTAAGATCACGGCTGCAGATGAAGACCGGTCCACGAATAACACCAGCCATGAGGCTGGTGTAACCCCCCACACACACACACACACACACACACACACACACACGGCGCTCCCCACCCCACAGCAGTAATCTGTCTGTCAGTGTTGTGCCAGTTGCTCCCCCGTGGGCGTCTGTCTGTTTGAGGCTGTTTTAATTAATTTCCAATCAGGGCAAAGTAAATTCATTAAGCACTCACAGCTCTGTTTGAAGACACACACGCGCACGCACAAACACACACGCATGCCGCAGTCAGCAGTTACGTGAACCTATGAATGTGATACGCACTAATAACACTGTGGCTTTTGTTCATATATTCAGAGCAAATATATGCTTTCATGTAACAGGAGAAGAAAAAAAAATATCACGGTACGAGGCCAAGCCACTGTAAATACAGTAACAATTCCCATGTCATGATGAAAATAGTGTATATTTCTACAGTACGCCGAAAAAGGATGCGTTTCACAGGAAGCTCACCCCACCCACTTCCTGTGCTGTGGCGTGAAAACGCCATCAGACGGCCGTGAGTGCCTCAGTGCAAAAGTCTAAATGTTGGGTTTCCCGGGGATCATCGTGCAAGCCTTGGAGGAATGTTTGCACACCGATGGATGAAGAGTGTGTGTGTGTGTGTGTGTGTGTGTGTGTGGGGGGGTGTTAAAAAGGAGGATTTATCAGGTCTAATCTCTGAGCAAACCAAGCAGATCAATCTACACTTAACATACACACAAACGCAGCGGGAAGGATGTATATTTAGCTCAGTGGCTCTCCCTCCCTCCCTCCCTCCCCAGCCTTGTCCTCTTCAGGAAGAGAGAGAGAGAGAGAGACAGAGGAAAACAATGCTGTCGAGCGAAAGAGAGGAAGAGAAGAAGAGTCAAAGACGAAGAGCGATTGAGGAAGCGAGCCTGAAAGAGAAAGGAGGAGGAGGAGGAGGGGAGTCTTCTCAGAAGGCTAAAAGGATTAGTCCTCTCATCTCTCCTGGATCACAATGTTTCCTGGGCTATGTTTGATCAGCGCGCGCGTGTATGTGTGTGTGTGTGTGTGTGTGAGGGAGAGAGAGAGAGATGTTTGCTCTGATATTGACGCCGCCTCATCCTGATCCTATTACACGGCAATAAACATCAGCTACCAACATGAGGATTACTGAGTGTGCGAGCGTGTGGAGATGTGTGCCGCTCTTTTTTTTTTTTTTGGCTGGACCTTTTATCCTCCTAACAGAATGACAGTCTCCATCACACACACACACACACACACACACACACACACACACACACACTCTTATTTAAATCACAGTCCATGCGAGGACTGGAGGTGCAGAATATACCGCGAGGCAAAAATGAAACATTTCAGGAAAGTGACAAAATCAAAAATGAGCTTCGGCTTCTAACACCAAACTGTTGTCCGCTCCGCGCAGGACAACAGTTTCAAATTTTGCATGGACTGGGACGGGTGAGCTCCTCCAATATCGCCACGCAACAATCAATAATAAAAAAAACAACAACAACAACCAGTTGTTTATCAGGAAAAGAAAAAGCGTTTCATCTCCAAAATTTTTAAGTTTTAAATCGACCATAAGACTCCTCACTGAAAGCTACAATATATGTATTTTTTTAAAAAGAAAAAGACAATATTGGCTCCTTATTTCATCAAAAAATAACGCGTCACACTCCCTCCCTCCTTCCTCTCCTTTCTCTTCCTTCACGCCATCCCTCCCTCCCCCTGTCCACCCCTCATCCCTCCCATCGCCTTTCTTTCTTACAGAAAATCTAAAAGGCTGACATGCAAATGGGGCTTATTAAATCCTATTAGGCCGTCTGTCACAAGCCAGCAAGGGGGGGGGCATGGGGGGATGGAGGGAGAAACAGCAAAATAAACTGAGAGAAAGGAGGGAGGGAAGAGAAGAAGAATATCTGCCGCACCTGTAAATAAAGATTTTTTTTTCTCGCTGTTACAAGTTCTAAAAGTTGTGACTTTTTTTTAATGTAACCACATTCAGATTTCGCTCCTTTTCATACGAAAAGAAACACTCGCCGCCGCTCGTTCGTGGAAGCGGCGCTCCTTCTCAAAGCGGTTGGAACGCCGTGGCTCAGAATCGATAAGCGCGAGACGTGCGGCGTGTCTCACAGCTAAATCAAGGGATCACCGGACTTAAGGCAATATTAAGACAAGCGGGATTTGAACGCCCCGCCGCTAAGGAAGCCACGTCGGCTCCGTCCCTCCCACCCCTCGGCCGCGGCTCTCGTCGCCGCGTTTGCCGCTGGCGGGCCCGAGGCCGCGCGCTCGAGCCCAAGCGCTTCACGCGGGCCGCCCCGCTCCTCCCTCCCTTCTCCTCCTCTCCTCGCGCTCCTCCCCTCTCTTTGATTTTTCCTTTTCAGTGATGAGAGAGAGAGAGAGAGAGAGGGAGATGGAGGGAGAGGGCCGCCTTTCTCCCGCCTGTCAATTATCCCCCTGTCCGTCTCTCCGTCCGGCTTAATTGGCGTTTGGGAGACGCTAGCGTCGTCCCAGCGGGGCTCGGCCGGGACAATGGAGGCCCATATAGCTGACCGGCCCACGGCTCGGCCCAAATTGAATTGGAAATCTTCCATCTTCTCTTTAGCATAACAAAGGGGGTGCAGGCTTTTTAGACAAAGAGCCCGTTTTAATGGAGAAAATCAATCTCCGGGAGGAAGCAGCGGCATTGTCTCCCATCAGCTGTACAGGTGTGTCTCGCCCACGGCGGCCTTAATCAGAGGTGGCAGGGGAGAGATCTGGAAGCTACATCTCTGTCACGGCGGAGTGGGGGGGGGCGTGCACCGGGTGTGTGTGTGTGTGTGTGGGGGGGGTTGACTGCAAAATCCTGCGACTGTGGCATTGACAGTGCGGTGATGCGTTTGAGTCCCTGTCACTCCGCCCCGCGCGGATTCAGAGCTGCTGACCTGAAGCTCGACTTTTTTCGCTCATGAATACTCGCGGCATGGCTTCATGACATCATCTGGCCTTCCTCGAGACTTAACTCGTCTCAAATGACTTGAGTCTTGACGTGGACTCGGCCCGTGATGATTTTGACTCGACACAGAAAACAAAGAGGACTTGAACTTGCCATAAAAGATTCTAATTGATCCGGTTTGACAGCTGAATCGGTTTCGCCCCTTTGCGGGACTTGACCCGAGGGACTTGAGGAATTGAGACGGGCTCTTAAATGACTTGTATTTGGACTGGAACGCAAAAACAGACTCAGGGCCGAACTAACGCCAAATTACCCGTTGTCGATTTCTACGTCGCGGGGTTTTCCCTGCTTCTTTAAGACGAGCGGTCTCGGAGTCCTGCGCAGTCGCCGATACGCCGTTACCCTGCGACGTTCAAAGAGGGAGAGAGTGGATTGAAAAGGCGGATATAAAAAATCCTCAGAGCTCAGCTCCTCGCCCGTCCCCTTCCTCGAGCAGCCGGGAAAAACAAACCCGACGCCAAGGGGGAAGATTTGGAGGGATGCGGATTTCGCCGGGGGCTGAGATCGTTGTCCGACGACGAGGGGAACGCGGAACGCCGTGGATCGCCCGCGGCAGGGAGGATTCTGTGGATTACAGCGGCAGAGCATTTCCGCCGTCCTCCCCGCTTTGTCCCTCGCGCGCCAAGCGCCGTCGTCCCGACAACTCTGGTCGGACGGTTACTTCTTTTTTTCTGTTTTTTCCTCACCAAAATTAAACGCCGCATCCTGACAATTAAAGTGACCAATCAATGCGTCGCTTTGTCCGCGAGAGGGGGAAAAAAAAAGGCTCGGAGTCTCGGGTCACGACCTTTGAATTAAAAGTCACGAAAACAGCCGCAGAGCTTCAACAAGTTAGCGCCAAGACAAAAAAAACTTTTAAGTGTCCAAGCTTTGTCACACAAGGCATTTTTTTTTTTTTTTTAACTTTGACAGTAGAGCCTCACCTTGAGCATTTAAAGTGCGATGTGTGCGCCCTTGTGTGATTTCATTGTCCGAAAACAATATTTCTGAATGAGGCCGAACTCTGCCACAGCTAACTGACATCTCTCTCTCTCTCTGTCTCCGTCAGTGTCTCCCAGCCGGTCTGTCGGTGCTGTTAAGGAGTAGTCTTTCGGGTCTGGGTGTTTTTGATAAGGTGAGTGTTTGCGTTTATCTGCGCACTCCCAGCTCTGCGCATTACCATGAGAATGGTTTTAAGCCGCCTGCTAATCCCCCGCGTCTCTGTTGTAATAAATGTCTTCATTCTGCACGCTCGGCGGCGGAGAGAGCCGACGGAAACACGCGACCGCGGCAAACGTATCGCCTCACCCGGGGGCGACGGCGCAGTCCGACGTGTGGCCTCGTTCCGACCTGACGCCGCAGCGTGCTGGTCCAATCGGCGCCTCAGCTACGAATATATTCACCACACCACAATGCTGTTTTTTTCAAATTTTTATCAGTAAAAACAAATTGTTTTTAATAAGATTTGACCAGATATCACCTATGTGACATTTCACCACGGCTGGGTCCACACAGTCCACAATTATTAAATAACATATGGAGATGAAACGACGACCCCCCACCCCCTGGCGAACAAGTTATATAAGAGCTGAGGCATTTACTTTGATGAAACATCACATGAATTGTAATTTATTGGATTCAAATAAGTGTGTACATCAGTATCGTAGTAATCACTGGTGCTCTGCTCAGTTAGTTTTTCAATGAGCCATTCTCACCCCCTCACCCCCTTGTATCCCTCGGGACTCCCCCCACATCACCAAGCACAAAGCAGTCTATTAAAAAGCCTTTAGCGGGGGCCATTCACTCAAAGTCCCTGCTCTCGCAGAGATGAGGAATGGGTTAAGGGTAAAGGTTGGAGTGTGTGTGTGTGTGTGTGTGTGTGTGTGTGTGTGTGCCCCTGATGTCTGGCATGTAAGGTCTGGGCTTGCGGGGCCCTCTGCGACATCACACCCAAGGGAGTTAGAACACCTTAAAAATCCTATAATCCCATATAATCCCACACAAATAAATAAATAAATGAACTGGTGACGCTATCACCTACAACACACACGAGCACACGACCCCATGCTGCATCAATGTGATTCCCTTTGCTGCTGAGTGTGGGACTAAACAGACTAAATACAAACCACAGACAAAGACTGAGGGTCTGAAGGATTTCCACTTTGACTTGCGGGGCAAAAATACAAATGTTTGACCACTGCTGTTGCAGAATAAAACCCGAGAAATATCCATTTGTACTGAAACTGTAACACTTGTCACTCTGACACAAACTGAGACATGCGGATCTGGGGGGGCGAGGTCAGATTGGTCTGGACCTGAAGATCAACCGGAGATCGCTGCTCACGGCAAAGGCCGCCGAGCGGAGGGGCGAAGCGAGAGGCGCGCCGCGACAGAACAGAAGACGTCTGAAAACCCCCCGGTTAGCCTTTCGCACTCTGCTCCGTTTGAAGAAGATGAAGGGGGTCCGCGGGGAGGAAGGCGAGATGGCAAACCTCTTCAGCGCCTTTGATGCTCGAGCGGCGGCGGGAGATCAGAGACGGGCGGCCGGAGAGAAGGGAACGGCGGGAACATATTGCGGAGAGAAGGGACGGAAAAGACGGGGAGACGGGGGGAAGGGGGGAGTAAGAACGGCCACCCGGACAAATGAAAGCTACTACAGCGGGGATCGCCGTGGTAACATGCGTGTGTACGCGTTCATCGCGAAAATTGCAACCTGGCGTCGGCTCTGCGCGCGCGCACACACACACACACACACATCCCTGTCCTTCGGTGACTAAATTCATTGTGGTCCTCGACCCAAAAAGTAAGTTGGATCTTAAGCAGTCATTCAGACAGAAGACCGAAGACGAGACCAACCGGCTGTCGTTAAAAAAGGGTGAAAAAGTGGAATTTTCAAATAACAAAGTAGGTAAAAGCCTGCGATTGTAAAATGCGACGAAAAGACTGAAACTTAACAAAAAGAAACGAAAGTTTTTCGAGACTTTCTCTTTTCGCTTCTGCCGTCAAATTCCAACCGCATTCCTTCGGAGAAAAATCTCCCTGCGAACAAAAGTAAATACAGTTATTTGAGAGATGTCAAGACGATGACACGGACCACTACTGGGATCCTCCTTTTTGTGTCCGGTGATGAAAGTCGGCATTATTCGGTCCGGCGCGGGGAAGGACACGTGGAGGAGGAGGGTTGCACGTGCGCTGAAATGATTAACTCTGAGTGGGGACTTCAAACTGGAACGTGGCGATTCACGGCCGAGCTCGCGCCGAAGACGCGGCTCTTTCTCTTTTTTCTCCCTTCACCAGTCTGAATTCAAAACATTTCAATTGCTTCGTTTGATATCGCCAGTAAAGACGCGACCTTTTCACACGCGCGGGGATTAAAAAAAAAAAAAAAAAAATTTATCGACGGTTCGTTCGGTGCGCCACAAAATACAAACGCGAAACCTCGCGCGCGCCGATCGCTATAAACAATAATGGCTCCGAGATGAGAGATGGACGGGCAAATATTGAGCGGCGACGCAGTAAACGGCGCCTTGGTAACCAGATGGCTGAACTGTCGCACGCGCTTGCCGACGTCTTTCAAAACTAAATAGCTCGTGGCTTGAAAGAAAGAAAAAATACTGTAAGGGGTGACAGATTGAGGGGCTTATTTTACACGAAAGAGCCAGGGTGGCGAAACCTCCACGCCGCCGCCGCCGAGAGACAGCGGTCGCCGGGTTCAGCACCGGACAGCTCCCTTTTTGCCGAGGGCGCCAAAAAAAATAAAACCCCACCAACCACAGAGCAGACCCCGTGATTGCAGACCACCCCCCACCCCCACACCCCCCTGGCCCAGTGAATCTACAGAAGCTGAAGTCGCTCGATGACAAGCCGGTACTGCAGATTTCTTCCAAGCTAATAGGCAGATCCGCCCAGATGCGGATTTTTTTTCCCCATCACTTCCTTCAAAGTTTTGAGAGAATAATGTATAAATCTTGACGTAAAGACATTTGCAATGTTAAGATGTATGACTTTGTTCAACACGGCGCGGATGATCAGACTCCTTCCTTCTTCCTTTTGTGTTTTCATCATAAGAGGTGGACAGACTGTGTGGGATTGTTTGGCCTTAGCGGAGGCCTGGCCTTGGCACTCGACTGAGTGCCGTTCCACTTTTTTTTTTTTTTTTCTTCTTTTTTTTTTTTTGAAATGACTTGTGTCATATGTCAGTCTCTTGTCAAAATTATGAATCGCGTATGACACGTCTTCGGGGGCGAGTCAAAACAGTTCACACAATCGCGGTGGTGAAGGTCAAACCTTTTCAAACCCATCTTTTCGAAATATTTTCGACATCAGGTCAACATTTAATAGACAGTGGGAACTTTAAGTATTACGGCACTGACGAATACAGTACGAGAATGAGAGATAAGGGGAGTATTTCTCTTTCCTTATTTGTTTATATTTATGAATTATGGAAATAAGACTCTCAGAAATGTTGGCTTTACAGGCATTATCAAATACAACCGCAGGACGTAAATGAAATCATACTGAAGTTTGCGAGTTCGCAGGTTGAACTCCTCAGCTGCAGTTCAATGGCGAGCTGACGTTAATCTGAGTCCGGGCGGATCCGACACATTCGCCGCGCGCTTGCATTGCCGTATGCCGCCGCCGCCGCCGCCGCGTCTTTGTATCCGGAGCCTAACCTGTATAATAGGTGTCACATTTGCAAGACAACAAATCAAACCCTCCTTCGTTTGCCGGGGGCCTCTCCTCGGCGCCACAGCTGTAGGCCTCTCTTTGTTGTCAGGGGAGTTTCTAATTAATATGATAAATAAGATGGCGGGGTCGACTCCCCGATGCTTTTTAATTGGAGGAAGCCTTGAATGGCACACGGGCAGAGGCAGAGATTAGCGGGTTATTTCTGAGGGGTTTTGTGCGAGGAGGGGAGAGAGAGAGAGAGAGAAATTCTTTATCCTCGCAGTGATTTCCTGTCTCATTGTGATACTCGACTCAGTGCTCGCAACCCCCGCGCGCGCACAAACGCACAAACGCACACACGCAGAGCACATTTGGATTTGAGAGACAGCTCACGTCTGGTTTCATGAGCCACCGTGTTCGCGCTTCCTGATGATCAAAACCGCATTCGCGCACTTCCGTTTCCCCCATCGACTTTAATGACACACACGCACGCAAACACACTCACTCATTAACGCAACAATTTTACAACAAGTGCAAGGGCACTCACACCACAGAAAAGTGAATGTATGTGAAGATCTTGTTGAGTTTTCAACAGATTTGGAGTGTGTGTGTGTGTGTGAGTGTGTATCCTTCATGGTATGCTACGCACCACCTACGGAACACAACGAGAAAATCGGTCGAATATCTGACAGCTTTGCCTCAAGCGTCGACGTATCACCAGCCCACTTCTCTTCAACAGTCACACAAGCACGCACACACACACACACACACACACACACACACACTCGTACGCACTACTCTGATCTCCTCATCCCCGGCTAATCCTGCTCCATCTAAATCGGAGCAAACAGCCTGGAGGGGACAAACCGCCATTGTTTTGTAGCCATCTAATCCTTCTCTCCATCATTCTCATCTCCTTCTTATGTCTGACAAGGCTCCTCAACATCAGTGAAGATCAACAGAACCACAACTCTGTGTGTGTGTGTGTGTGTGTGTGTGTGTGTGTGTGTGTGTGTGAAACCACCACAGAAATCTAAAGGGGATTTAACTCCAGTTTCTCCAGGCCTATTTTAGTGTCGCGTGTCAAGACTCAGCGACTATGAATATCCCTGTCAAACCGGACAGTCAAAACGCTCTCCCCGTCTCTCTCTGAGAAATTAGAGCGTGGATCTCTCCGGAATAAATTCCACTTCCTGGCACCGCTGTCGGTGGAGGAAGGAGGAGAAGAAGGGAAGGGACAAAGAACGCAGAGGAGCGGGGAGAAGGAGATGAAGAGAGATTACTGGATGAGATTTTTTTTTTTTTTAAAGGGCTGGAGGAAAGGAGGATGAGACGTGAGGAGGAGGTGAAGGGAAGACTGGACGAGAGAGAACGAACGGCAGGACGAACTTGCTGAAGAGAAGACGAGAGAAGGTGAGAAGAGTGGATGGAGGGAATTAGTCCACTCGATCGGAGACAAAAAGACAAAAACACAACGCAGTTTCCTTCAACAACTTCGAAACTGTAACATCGGGGTTTCTCCGTATGTTCAAATTCACGTTCGGCTCGGTTTGACTGTGCAAACCTGCACTGTGGATGACTGCACATCAATAATCGGGTCCAAAGGTTAAAAAAAAAAAAAACCCTGTCACACGTTTCGCCAAAACAGGTGAGTCACTGAAAAGTGGAGCCAGTCCTCCCGGCCTGACAGAAACCACGCCGACTCTCCGCTCAACAGGCTTTTTCACAGCCGCAAGTACTTATCCACACTGGAGTGGGGAGGCTTGATCGCACACCTTCGGCTGCCTCCGGGGGGGGCTGAACCGGGTTCAAACGCACCTGGCCCCCTTGAGACTGGGCCAAAGACGGTCAGAACCTCCTGTCGCCTGGAGAAGTCTGGTAGTTTTGCGCCCAAAAGGGGGAAAGCAGAGGTGGGACGAACCAGGAAGTGCTGCGGAGGTGTGAGACTGCTGAAGGAAAACATGGGAGGAGGGAGGCGAGAGAGGAGGTGCCTGGTGGAGGGGTGACAAGGGGACAGGAGAGGAGCATGAAGGAGGCAGGAAAGAGGAGAGGACGAGAAGAGACGTGACGTGAAGATGGAGAGAGGTGAAAGAAAAGACGAGAGGGGAGAGAAAGAAAAAGAGGAGGAGAGGAGACGGGCTATGGGGGGAGTGAAAGGAGGAAAAGAAGAGGATAACGGGGGGAGGAGGTCAGAAAAGGGGGGAAGAGGAGAAGAGGAGAGGAGATGAAGAGCACCGCGAAGGGTGAGAGGAGATGAGTAAAAGGAGAGGAGGGGAGGACGAGCACAGGAGATATAAAGGGAAGCGGCGGGGAAGAAATTAGGAGAGGAGAGGCGACATAAAGAGAGGAAAGGAAGAAAAACGAGGAGGGAAGAGAAAACAAGGAGAGGAGATATGAAGAGGAGAGGATGGAAACACACACGCACACACACACACACACACACACACACACACACACACACACACACACACACACACACACACTTGCCACTTTGCCACAGCAGCATTTAAAGCTGTAATGACAGACCAGAGAGTGATAAGAGACTCTGAGTGGAGAGGCCACTATTGCTGCTCTCCTCTCCCTGCTAACAACTGTAATTATCCAAACTCCACACTCACTACTATTGATCTCCCCCCCCCCACACACACACACACCCTCCCTCCCTCCCACGGCCTGAGTGTGTGTGTGTCTCTCTCTGACAGGGTGAGAGTGGAGTGCATCCCTCTCAGCACAAGAGTTGTTCACACCTGCTGCCGGTGGATGTGGAGAGCAGCGACGAGGGCTCCAGGGGGGGAGAAAAAAAAAAAAAACGCGACGGCCGCAAAACACAAATATTGGTGCAGCTCCCCTCGTACATGGTGTGTGTTAAATATGAGGTGTGTGTGTGTGTGCGCGCACACTTCTCACACCTGGTTTGGAGAACGTGGTCAAAGCTTAGCAACAACAGCGTCGTCCCTCTAATGGGTCTTAATGTGTTTGTGTTTTTTTCTATTAAAACGTCCTCACAAGGATAGAGAGATTCACAAAGTTTGAGATGAGCTCTTTTCTTTAAGGTTAAAATGATAAACCTCTTTTTTTTTTGTTATCTGCTGCAGACACGATGCTATTTTTGTGCGCCTGGAGCTACAAAAGTAAAAATATCTTTTTGCTGCTGGCAAAACTTCCCCAAGCTGAGGTCCACTTCGTCGTCCTCCACGTCTTCGCCGCCGGATGGGTTCTCTCAGTTGTCACGGAGATTGGATCTGTCGATGCCATGGCCCGGATCTCCGGCGACTCCCTTGGACAGCGCACGTTTAATGCTGCGGTCATCAGCCCCTCATTTAAAATATAAGCGCAGTGGTTTAAAAAAACCTACAGGCGCTGGTCTGCAGAGGTGTGGAAAACAAAGACGTGTTCAGATGAATCATCCACAGGTGGGCGAACGCGCATGCGGCGCCGACGAAGAGAACGGCGAGTTCGGATCCACCTGCAAATCGACACCAAGTTGCTGCGTATCCTGTGACAACACGTTACCATCCCGATGGAAGTGGTCTCTTCTCTGAGGAGGGGGTCCTTGGGGTATTTGAGGATCAAAAATCTGAAACGCACCCGACAGTGTCAGCAACCTGGAGCAGGTGTGAGCCCTCACACGGCCAATGTTTCCGACGGTATTCAAGAGTTTAATCCCGCTAAAGCTCCAGAAATCACTGGAATCGGGAGATAAGAATATCTCCCTGACACTGACCGCAGACGTTGTTTTCATTAGCGCTCACGAGGGGAGACGTAAAAGGAAAATTAAGCAGAGTTTTTTTTTTGTCAAACCACTAACCTTGTCAAATTCCTCCCACGAAGCTAAAATATAATCTGTTTCCCAGATTTGTTAAGTGGTTGGACCACCTGCTGGGCTTTTCTTTGGGGTTTTCCTCTTTTTAAAAAAAAAAGAAGACACTTTCATATTCAGCGGAACGTTGGGCTTTTCATTTTCGACTTCTGAGCATGCTGAGCATAAGTTAAGTATCACTAATTAAAGTTTACACAGGGAAATGTACTTTGCCGCTCTTTGCTTGACCAAAAAAAAAAAAAGAGGGTAAAAACAACAAAGCTTTAATGTTGGCTTTTAAATGAGGAACACTAACAACACTAATAAGTAATTATTAGAGGAGATAAAGGAGCACAAAATGTATTTCCTACTGTGTCGAAGACCCCGAAGAATAAAATTACGGTGAATTTGAAAATGTCAGGGCTTTAAGTGTTGAAACTAATCAGGCGAGCTGTCATTATAAAGGCAAGGTTAATAGCGGCTGACAGAATCACCTTCAGCAGACACCGAGATAAGAAAAGGCCTTTTTATTAGCGCTGCCGGGGCGCACACACACACACACACACACACACACATTGTTGTGTGTATCTGAGCCGCACATAAATACCCCACGCGGTCGCAGAGGATCGATGTGGGAGATCCAGTCTCCCGAGCGCCTTTCCTGATTTCTACGTGGGCCGTCAGATAGTGCCATTCAGCGCGGGGCGGGGAGGGGGGGGAAGGATTTACAAGTCGCGCCGCGGCCTCGACACGCAGACAAAACCCCTCTTTTGTTCCCCCCCATCACCTGCCCCAGATTTATGACGTCCAATTACAAATGCGGACGCTAACAGTATTCCCCATTAGCCTATCAAATGCTTTAGTGGTTGTTACCTCAGAGGGTTATCTGGCCTTTCAGCAGGGGCGGAACCAATTTACGGCCCCCAAGAAGATCCGAACAAAGACCTCCGTGGCTCTGCTTTTTGTTTTCCTGCACTGCTCCCCAAGACAGGTAATTAACAGGGAAGGAGTTTGTGGTTAATTTGTGAGATAATTATCTAAATTAAACTGCCTTTCGTCACACCGGGCGACGGGAGGGGGCTTACTCTCTCTCTCTCTCTCCGACATGGATGCAATCTCTCTCTATCGTTTGATGAGGGTGGTCAGGGTATTGTGCCGCCGCAGAAACAAAAACCAGTAATGACATGTTCCTCTCTCTTTTCCCTTTGTCGTCCCCCCCCTCCCGCTTTGTTTTGCCTTCTCTTTGTTTTTCGAATCAGAGACGAAGTAAATGAAGAGGGGTAAAGGAGCAGAGAGAGGGAGATAACCAGAGCGCATCGGTTTACTTGCAGACTTCGCCAGACGACAAAAGAGAACTGCGCCATTAACGCGCGCGCGCGTGTGCACGGGCGCTATTATCTGATCTGCGGCGGCTGTTATTTATCAGGTAGCTCTGAGCAGCGGCGCTCGCCTCTCGAGATCAGATCACTGAGCCGGGACCTGGAGTGGAAGTCCAAGTTTTAGGGCGAAGAGTCCCATTTTGCAGGAACTGATTACAGTCTTGTTAAAAAAAAGACTTACAACTTGTGCAACTTGCGGGCTGAGCAGTCGCTCTCTCTTTTCTCCAGAAACGCACACTAGGGGGCGTAAGAGACGAACGCAGCGGTCCGAAAACGATCTGGGAAAAAAATGACGTCCCGAAAACCTAAATCGCGCACAGATCCGGTTTGACCCTCTCTCTCAGACTCAGAGAACTTCATCTCCACAACCACTCCAGACTTTTCAAGCGAACGCGAGTTCCTCTGCGGGCCCCGCCGTGGCCTCCCGCGGGCGCGCGAGAAACACGTTTCATTTTCTCGTCCCGGCGACATATTTGAAACCCTAAATCTGCGGTGGAGTCTGCAGTCACCTTTTTGAGTTTTTGCGCCTGCGCGTTGCACCGTCGCCTGACAGGAAGCCGCGTGGAGGCATTTTTTTTTAAATGCAGCAGCTAATGGACGCACAACTGCAGCGCAATCCCGCGTGCGACGGCAGTCCATCACAGCTGGGGTGGGGGGTGGGGGGGCTCTGGGTGGACAGACAGCATCCGCATGTATTTGACAAATGGAATTTTCAATTTCTCAAATCAAACTTTCAGCCTTAAGTGAAAGAATTTTTTTTTTTTTTGGGGGGGGGTCCTCATTAGAATTTCCTTGCTGCTTTTCAAATCCAATACGTCGTGATTTGCATAAAAATGCCTGGATGGAAACCCGGCGAGTGCGTCTTTCTTCCTCTCGTCGTCCTCGTCCATCGCTCCTCTCCCTCTCCCCTCCCTCCCTCCCTCCCCGTACTGTATGAAGGAGGGATGATCGCTCCCTGTCACATCTGTTGGCACGTTGCCATCAAGCCTTGACAGGAAAATAACACTCTTCAGGGAAAATAATACACTCGTTCTGCCGTCGGCGCTCCCAGACACATGCCTCGGCGCGTGCGCGCCCGCGCCCGTGTGTGTGTGTGTGTGTGTGTGTGTGCGCGTGCGGCTAAAAGCCCTCGTCGCTCCTGTCAACCTGAGCACAAAGGATCACTTTATATGATTAGTATGCATCTCTGAAAAACATATTGAAGAAAAAGCCCTGCCCCGAATGCCGCTCCACGCCAATTAATGGATTAAGAAATTATTTTGAGGCGAGGCTTGTTGTGAGACAGCTATGATATGTGGCTGGAGAGGCATTTCTGTTGCGGTTATTGCCAGCTATAAGGCCCGAATGCATGTTGATCACACAACAGCGACGTACACAACCACATATTTGTCTTTGCTGAGTGACAAGGCCTATAAAACATTATTTAAAGCAATAAAAAATGGCTTTGTTCCTCTAAAAAAAAAAAAAAAAAGGAAGGAGGGTGATATAAAAACACCCCCCGGCAGCCAAATCCCAGGCTCTTGAGCAACGACGCTCATTTGCGGGGGTATAGATTCGAACCGGCAACCTTCCAGATCACTTCGGGCTGCGCTGACAGCCACACACACACACACGCACACACGGCTCGTGCGCACACACCGGAGCTGCTCAGAGGACAAAAGCCACTTTGACACGGCAGTTAACCCGGGCCTGACAGCGCCCCGGACCCCCTCTAACCCTCTGCTCACCCAGCTCTCACTCCAGTGTTAAGAGCCGCATTTATAGATTTTGGAAAAAGCTGAAAATAGAGATTGAAATCGACTTGGCCCCGTGAATGACATTTGATTTCTTACTTAGCAGCAGTCCGCTAAGTACAATTTCCCTCCTCGCAAGGGGATATCCACAGATTGCTTGTTTTGTCCAAAAAGAAAAAAAAAACGATAATAAATTTATAATAATGTTTTTTTTTTGGAAAAGAACAAAATCCTCACATTGGATCAACAGATCATTTGGCATTTTTTGCTTCATAAATGGCCTGGACGATTCATCAAAGCGGCCGTGATTGAATTTTCTCTTGATGGATAATTGATTTCTGCAGCTTAGAGAAACAGCAGCGTAAAACGCCTTGTGATTTGGGTAAGATTTTTGGCAAAACTGTCAAAATGAACACGGCGAGAGCAGAGCCGGCGTATCATGAGCGACGTGTCTTGATATGCAGTCGCTCAGAAACTTTTCATTCTGCTCTCTTATAAAGAATTTTATGAAAATCGAACAACAAGCTCCAAGTCCAAGGCTGAAAATACAAATACATTTGCTCATGCAATGAGACATGTACTGACTAAACTTTGTGCGCGACACTTCGGCCCATTACAGGCTGAGCAGAGAGCTCAAGTTCTCAGTTTCCACCCAACACAACATGGACAACAACACAGCTCCTCTAAAATAACCCTAATTGGTCGGAGTGTTTAGCCTGAGCGAGCGTATTGTGTAATGCCGGTGCGCTTCCTCCATGGTGAGAGGGGTCTGGAGTAATGGCTGGGGGGGAAACCATTTAAAGATATGCTAGGGAGGCGCATTTGCATTCGCGGCGCTCGTCAGCCCGGGCAGCTGAGAGGCGACGCGTCACTTATCGGATCAACCTCAAACCAAGCGCTGCTGTTTCGCTGGAAGTTGTTACAGCAAGAATCCACACTTTGCATATGAATATATGTTGGGGGGCTTTCGCCAAATAAATCGACTTAACCGTCCGTCTTAACCTCACCTCGCCCAACCTCACTCCGAGTCAGTCCCGGACTCGCGCGGGGAGCAGAAACGGACGAGCTGCTTCCTCGCAGGAAACAAAAAGGGAAGGTCGGTGCCCGCGCGAGCGCGCACTTGACCCCATGCGACGTTTGACGGTGCATTTAGAGCCGGAGAGAGAGGCCGAGCGGCTGCTCTGTGCTGGAGGCCCGCTCACCACGGCGGGGGGGTTGTTTCTCCATGTTTACTGCGTGGAGAATGAATGCAGAACGCTGGATATCCATCACATTAACGCGGTTTGATAGCATCCTGGCACTTTGAGGCAATTCAGTCCACGGGAGCGCTCTCGCATCCCATAGGTCCCTTTTTTTTTTTTTTTTTACTGCAAATGGTGCCAATTGCCACACGCCACTTATGTTAGAAGCTTTATTTTTAGAAACAATTTCAGCGTGGTCGTGCCGCTGTCGGTGGATGTTGCTGCTTTACTGAATTTTACAGTGGAGCTGTTTGTTTTGGCTTTGATGCCGTCGCTCTTAGGTGTCTCAGCGAATTATCACATCGGGCCCGGGGAGCGTTTTTTTTAACCCGTGTTTAATCGGATGGGGTTTCGTTTCTGCAAAATTCCAAAACTGATGGAGCAGAACTCCACAACAATCGACACCCCCGATATGCGATGCATCCTTAAGTTTGGGGGCCATCAGGTGCGGACGAACAGAAATGTTGGAAATGTTTCTCTCTGGTATTAGACCTATTTCTGGACAAACAACCGGACTGATGTGGCACAGCAGACGGTGGCGAATTGTGCGATACGCTCTGAATAACTTAAATAAGACCCTCGTAAAAAGAGCTGTCGTAATGGCGGCCTGTTCCGCTGAAGCTCATCTGGCCATTAAGGCGCAGACAGTCTAAATAACAGCTGAAGAAATGGCACAACGTGTGAGTAGCGAGAGGAAGTGATATTTCCAACAACCCCCCTCCGATTCATATTGTAATCCCATACAGACAGTTGTGAGGGTTCTTATTTACAGTCCAGAATACAACAATACACGTGATTTATAATATTTTACTTGCTTTAAAGAAAACACAAATTTGAAAGCGATCATATTATTCTCACAGCCTCCCTATCCTGCCCGGAGAAGTTCTCAAGTAACATCTTTTACTCTGATGTGACGTTCTCCCAGCCAGTCGGAGCAGGAATTCAGTTCATTTTCAATAAATTGAAAATTTTTCAAAAATAATCAGGGTTTCAATTTGGAGACACATTTCTCATGAAAGTACTGCGCAACAAAATTTTTGAGGCCGGGCCGCAGATGTCCTGCAGCTGTTTCCCACAGTGCGCTGATACAGCAGAGGGGATGAATGCAGGCTTTGATTTTTGCCGCGCGCGGCTACCGACTGGAAAACAGCTGTTTGCAGGTGCTGCACTTACAGGTGTTTATGAAACGCGGCGGACGACGGTCGCCCGGCAGCTTCTCTGAGGTTTACAGTCTTGAGGTGGACGTGAAGCTCCCTCTAGTGAAGACTTTGTTCACTGAAGACGCTGACATCACGTCCGCCGTATTTACATACACTAACATTTTAAAACTACAGTTTAATTATAAACTGGTGAGGTGTTTTAGGCCAAAATTGCTAAAACAATTCAAGAAATTATTAGGAAATATACAGTGTATATAACTGTTAAATAAACTAACATTAAACAGTTTTTGGTGGTTTATAAATAACTTCTCAAAGTGGTGGCAGGGTGAAGCTGCAGTATAGTGAGAGAGGAGACGTTCACCTCAACATTTAGCTTCTTACTGTGATTCCATATCAGGTTCATCATATTTTACATGGGCAGTTTGCTTCAACTTTATACAGGAACCTGAACAAGGTGATCAAATTCGGCTCACAAGTGGAAATAAAACGCCAACAGTCACCAGCTACGACAGCAGGAAAAGAGCTGACACTGCTTCCTGTCTCCTGAAACCAAAAAATGCTCGGGAAAGTTCATCTAAAGGCGTCCGGATCTGTGAAATTCTATTATATCTCGTTTTCTCCGCGGCGCTGCAAGCGTCAGAGCATCCCGTTTGTTGGATTCTGCTGCCATCTCGTGGCGAAATCGAGACTTGCAGCATTCAGTCGTTTAAACCAAATTAAAACGATGAGGAATCAGGAAGGCCAGGAAGTGTTTTAAGATCAGGGTATTATTGATTCATCTGCTGATTAGATTCTGGTTTGATCCACCTGTAAAATGTCAGAAAAATATATATTCTATAAATTAAAAAAAATATGAATCACAATTGCCTGAAGCTCAAAGCATCTTCAAACCTCACATTTTATCTGACCAACGGACCAAAATCAGAAAGATGTTCAAGTGACTATCTCAGAAAATATTCACATTACTAAGGCTGGAAGCAGAGAGTCTTGATTGTTTAATTAATATTAAGATTAATATTCTGCTGCTCAACCAATCGACGAGCTGCTGCAGCTCTGTATGATCCTGGTGTTTTTGCAGATGGAGAAGCAGGTCGTCAGCGTTGGCACTAATCGCAGGCTAAAACTAAAAGTTTAACAGAAGCGGTTCCTAACAACTTTAAACATGACTGATGACATGGCGCACCAAGAGACAAGAGACAATCAGGAGATGTGAGGTTTTGTAGGATGATGTCGTGCATCTGGTCTCTCCTGTCTCTCAAATCAACTGCCGCTTTTTTTCCAAGAAGTGGATATCGTGGATAATTACTGGATGTACACTTCTCCAGCATACGCCAGCTCGAACGAGAAATCAGAACTTTTGTCAAATATCGACCTTTTGCAACCCGATGACGGCCTTGCCAGCAGCTGAGCCAACCACTGAGTGCGGCGGTAAGAAGTTTCCTCGCAGATTTCTCTCATCGTGACCGCCACACCGGCGTCTGTGCGTCCGCCTCACTCAGCATCTGATCGTCAAGTAGACTGCAGCTGTGTTATTCACAAATACCCCAGAAGGACGAATCACCCACACACCGCTTTCAACCGTCTCTGCCGTCTGCGTTGAGAGCAGAGTCATCCAAAGACACATAGCAACGCAAGTCACATGACTGCAGGGCAGCACGTGACGGAGTCCACAGCTGTACAAAGACCTACACGCAGGGGTACTTGACACCTCCCACATCTCCCTTTCTGTATCGCTAGAAAAAAAAAAGTGGGGTTTAATGAAAGTTTGCGCTGGTGTTTAAAAGCAAAACAAGATGCGTTAACTTTTTCCCCGTTCAACCACAAGCCAGAAATTTAACCGAAGTCTTTTCAGCGGGCCGAACCTAAACGCACGCGTGCGAGAGTCCGACACCATCCGCTCCGGCCGCCTTCGAGCAACTTCTGCGTGAGAACGTCGAGAAGTTCAAGAAACAGACAAAACGCAGCACTTACATCACGCTGGCTCAGTCCAGTTATCCGCAACGCTTCACGTGTCATATGTAAAAAACCACAGGTTCGGACACAAAGTATGACAACATCAAGCGTCTTCACTCTTGAGCTTCCTCCACCTGAGGACAGCTGCATGTATATTCCTCTCACGGATGAAATTTACTGTAAATTCCCCATTGAACGGCAGACGTCCACTGAGTCCAGTGCTGTCAGGTGTGTCCACCAGCCCGCGGTGCGCTGCCTGCTCTCTGGTTTTGCAGACTGGAAGTTAGAACATGGCAATGGCTGTGACTTTCCATGACTTTGACGGGAAAAGAATCCTGTTTTTGCTAGGCTGGAACTTCTGTGTCATCCCATCATCCTGTCTTAATGTGTCTTCTCTTTTTTTTTGGTCAAAAACCCCCAATGAAGTAAAAAAAAAAAACAGAAATAGCACGCAAAAGTCCTTCATGATCTTCCGAATAAAGGAGGAAATGTAAATGTGGCGTGCTCAGACGTCTCCCATCCGCTCGCACCTGTCGGCCGGCCGAGACAACTCCATTCAAGTTTGACTTTCGCCTTAAAAAAGGGGCGGCGAAGAATGGAGGGTTGAGGAGTCGAGCATCCTGCCGTCTCTCAGCCAGGACGATGAATGAAAGCCTGCCTCTCTGCCTCCTTTTATACTCTCTCTTCCCCTGCTGACTCGCTTTGGCTTTTACCCTGACTTCGATGTGCGTGCGGGCGTGCGTGAGCGCGTGTGCACGGCGACAGACCTCTTTCAGCCTCTTTCAGAGCAGCGGGAATATATTATAGCCCAAACAAAAGAAGCTGGCTATTGTTTATGAATTACCAGCCTTCCAAAGCCAACAAAGGCTCCTATTTTCATAGAAAACTCCATTTTCATTTCAGCTCCATTTGATTACCAGAGCGAAGAAAATAAAAAGACCTCTCCGGTCGCCCCGTCCCAAAGGGATTCATTCCTCCTTCTCTGCCTCATTCAGCGCTAGTGAAAAGGTTTCTTTATTGCTTCCTTTTCAGGACCGACGTCAAATGGCCTTTTAGGAGTAAACCAATGCCAAAAAAATTATTGCTTGGCTATTTTGTGCAACAACAGGGCCCACGGACAAGAGAGGAGTCCTGTGTTGTCTTTGTCATCTTTCTTTCCCCCCTTTTCTTCTGCTCTTCACTGCCACTGGAGAGGAAAATTGCAGAGGCTGGAAATTAACGGCGAGGCTTTGAAGGGAAAGAGGCACAATGCAACAATACAAGTCAAATCTAAATTATCGCCAGCTGCCGAACACGGTGAAGGGACAGAAAGGAAGGTACTGTACGGCTCCAGGGGACTTTGGGTGCGTTTGTGCACCTTTCCCAAAAACACACACCTGTTGGTTCGATCGCCAGACGCAATTCAACCCCAGTGACTCACCGTTATTTCATTTACAATGGGGCTATCGATGGTGTGTGTGTGTCTCATTCGTGGGTGTGATTTTTACTTCATGTAAGCATCAGCCAATTGTAAGGCAGCAGAGCAACGCATGCAGATACAGGTCAGGGGCATCAAACGTCGGAATGGAGGATTGGTGGGTTGAGTACTCGTTACGGCGCTGATCGCCTGGGATTTTCATGCAGAACAGTCTTGGATCCCCAGATGGAAACACCTAAATACGGAAAAGTCACACACAAAAAAACACCTAGAATAGCAAGACTGGTTCTAGCTGACACTCCCTCCATAAAAAAAGAATGCTATTTTTTTAATATCTGCTCCTGCATGTGCACAGGATACATGACCGAACCTGGAGCTGGCTTCTGGCCTTCAAGATATTGTGACAAACTGTTTCACTAAAAAGAGAAAGAAGATGAATAGTGTAAGCACACGCCGACTCCAGAAGATGCTCTTTCATCTTTTGCTTTGCCTCCTTTTTTTTGTCCTCCTGGATGAATATTTGGCTCGAGACAAAAGGTGAACCAATCAATTATTCCTCTCACAGGGCCCCGGTGCTGTTGTGAAAAGCGTTGACATTTGAGCTTCCCAGACGACATCTGCAAATTTATATGCCTTCCATTGTGCGAGGCAGCCAGCCCCTGTATCAAAGGCTGTAAAAGGCCTTGTCAATTTAGTAAGGACAACTCCACAAAGACTCCTTTCTCCTCTGTTGTTATGGGAATAATGCTCTTCAACCGGTGTCCTGCCAAAACCTGTGGGCAATTTGGCCATGTGATGTTATTGATTGCATTGATAACAAGACGTCTGCCATGGAAACCATCAAACCGTCGGTGGTGCATTGTGAAACATCACAAACGCCGTTATCGAATCCACCAATAATTCTGCAGAGGACGGGCAGTGAACACATGCGCACAGGAGGTGTCGCTCTTCCATTGCACTGTCACCACTGTCAAAACAAACCCGCTCTCTGCTCACTGTTAAAGATGGCCCAGTGTCCAAATGGATGCTTGTTAATCATAGAGAGATCATTTTACATTTTCCTGCTTGCTCAACGTTTTGCTCTTGTTATAAGCAGATGGTTTGTTGCTTGAATTTCTAGAAAATGTGGGACAGTGCAACACAAAACGGCTCAAGCTGTTTTTGACTAATCAGTTGAACCGAACACCGAAAAAAATGTGTTCGTTGTGACATTGATGAAGGATGAATGAACGTCGCTTGTGTTGTCATACTTTGCATACTCTGGACCAGACGACTGAGACGCCACGCCCTCTCCCTGCACAGACGGTTTTGATTGGAGCGCTTTCCTCAAAGAGGCCGAACTGTTTATCGCTTTCCCAGCAGCAGCATGGGAGATCAGTGAAACAGAACCAGCAGCCTTTTAAATAATAATAATAATAATAATAATAATAATAATACATTTATGATATTACTTTGACTGTGTATATTCAGATAAAAGTACGGGGCAGTCATGAATGGGAAAGCAACAATGCATGTATCAAATACATGACTTACACATGACATGACAAGGGTATAACCAACACAAACTAGCTAACTACTGTTTGCTGTTTAATACAACACGTCTTTAAAAAAAAACAAACAAGGACAAGCATGCAGCAGAGTTGCATAACAACTAATGCAAAATTTGGGCACGTGAGAAATTAGCTCAAGCCTCGAACGAACAAGCAAGCTAACGCAGTCACGCGCACAGAAAAAGTTTCGGCGGGACAATTAGCAATTCGGAAAAGACGGGAAGAGACAGACAGAGAGTGTAATTGACTCACGTGTTGAAGTCCTCTCTCCTTCCTCTGCTGAAGACCAAGTGTCAGCCGTGTTTTCATGTCCCCTCGCTGCTCTGACAGTCATTTTGCTTTGTTTGTTTACCGACGTCCTTGTCTCCGCCCTCGGCTCCGCCACCTCGTGCTCCACGGTCTTTAAAAAAACTTTCGTCAACGCCGCCGACTGTTTCCCTTGAAATTCGTTTTTCCCCCCGTTGAAATTCGTTTGTTCCGTTGAAATAATGTTGAAATGTCTTTCTTAGTTTGTTGTCTTGTTGTTTTGTCGCGTGACAGGCTTCCCGGTGCATTTTCGGCTGTTTCGCCTCCGTTGCCATGCGAACAGCCTCTTCTCCCTGTTGCCGGAACAAGAAGGATGGAGCCAGCGCCCATCCGGGTACTCGGTGATGGTGACTGAGCTGGAGAGGGTGAACTGAGCAATTTGGGATTTTTAGTATTTTTAATAAGACTTGCAATGGTAGAAAGCACCTTAGTACATTTACCCAAGTACTGCGCTTAAGTACAATTTTTATTCATTTAAACATGAGTTGCAAGAGAAAGAAATTTAAATCATGGAGAAAAGTATCAAAGGAGCTATTAATTTTTGTAACAAAACTGTATTATAGCCAATGATTGTGTGAGAAGTAATACAAAAAATGTTTATGTTCATACATATCACTGAATGTTGGTATAAACTGTATTGTCTTTTATCTGCAGAGAGAGAGAAACATCTACTTGAGACATGAGACTCAACACTTTGATTCAACACTTTATTCACATACAGACAAATGGGTGAAATAAATAGAGGGGGGTTGATTCTTGTCACAGTAACAACGTTATTGTCATCTCATTTCAACACATTTACATCAGTCACTTCAGTTAAATACTCAAGTTTGAGTCAATTGTTGACATATTGTATTACATAGCTTACATTAGTGTAGTTCTAATTTCAAGAAAGTGAATTTGTAGTTGAAGTCATTAAGCTAAAAGCTTTAGCAAAAAAAACAAAATTTCATGCTGCTTTTCTGTATAAATCCTCCTGTTTGATCAGCAGGGTCAAGTAGAAAATAAAACGTCTTACAAATAAAAAAACAGATGTGAAGAGTAAAAACACAATCACAAATATAAAAATAAGAAATCATTCGACATTAAGTTGCATATTGACACTGTAGAAAACATAAAAAAAATACATTAACATTCTCCAGTGTATTGCTTGGACTTTGGTCTTGAAACAAAAAAAGCAGCGAGATTACTCGCTGAATATTTTGTTAAACTTCTGGATGCTGAAGACTGTGAAGGTTTCGTTTTTCTGAGATTGTGAGCAGCATGTCACTTTTTCTACATTCTGGGCGGTTGCGTTAAGATTTGTCATCATTTTATTACAGTATGCATAACAGTTTAAAGAGGTTCTTTGCATTGTGAATGGTTAAAAGTTTAATTGGTGATTAAAGGAGGGGATGGGGAAATTTGAAATGGATGTTAATCTGAAGCTGATACTCCCTGAGGGTTGACTCCTGAGAAAATCTCCCTCCAGCTTCCCTTTGATGATGACAAGTTGTGTTTGATTTGATAAGCTCACATTAAACAGCAATAGTTTACATCACACTTCATCGCATCCTGTTAATCACATGAGGTCACTTATAAGTGCTGGTTAATTTAGCTTTTTTTGGAAATGTATAAAACAAATCAACTTTACAGTTTGTTAGAGTCTGTTCATCATTAACATATATCATACGTTAGAATTTTAAAAGGCGTCATTCATAATTTCTTTCTTTTGCATTTTAAATGAGAAAAAAAATTGTCACCAATGAAATGAAGAGTGTGGGGAAAAATTTGTTTTTTACAAGTTTCAATAAAGGATTATATTCATATACTACTTCAATATCTCTCTATATAAACCCACGTAGCCTTCTTACTCATGCACCAGGTCAGTCAGTAAAATACTGTCCAGACAGGGGTGAAATTTGATACTTAATGTTGAAAATCAAAGGACAGATAAAAGATAAATACACAAAAAAATGAGGAAAAAGTGAGTCTTTTGTCAGAGCAGACAGGGCAGGACAGGAAGTGATGTCTTCATACCTCCCAGCGGATTTGGCTTCACAGGTTTGTAGTCAGATGGTGGGATGGCTTTGCTGATGGCTGGAAGGCATCTTCTCTTGGTCCAGAGTTCAGTGCACAGGGAACTGTGAAGGTTAAAGCAAGTGGAACCAGTGAGGACACGATGAGTTGTTGGCAGCTTCTGTCCTCACAAGATGAACAACATCCCAATCGGACGTTTGGTCTTTAAAAGTCAAGAACTGGCCGTGTCCATGGCGTTTAGATACACATTGATCTCAGAGGTTAGTCTCATCCCAGGTTGGGTCGTTCATGTTCTTCAGAACTCTCCTGATGATCCTCTCCATCTCTTTCCTTGCTCGCTGCTCCTCCTCCAGCGTCCTCTTCATCCTCTTGTTGTCCTGGAGGAAGAGAGGGAGCTGAATGAGCCGTGGGCGCAGCAAGCGTTCAAATTGCATTTCTGTTTTGCTTGTTTAAAAAAAATTATCAAATGTGATAAATGGCTTGTGTCATGTCCTGCCATTAATGACTGGGTTACAGCAGACATAACTGGTCTGCATTTAATTGTTCAAGTAATTCTATTACTATAAAAAACAACAATTTAATTGTTTGTATCCCTTGGGGCATTACCTATCCCTGTGGACCCTCGAGAATCTCAACTTCCACAGGTTCTTGGATCAGTTTGAATCCAGCACAGTGGGACGTTTGAACAGGAAGTTCAGGTTAGCAATGGATTAAACTGCAGACTCACCTGTTTGAGCTCCTGGACTTCATCCTTGAGACTGTACACGGTGTCCACCAGACTCCTGCAGGAACAGACCATTCACTCGACTGACTGACACTTTCTTCACCTTTAATATCCACACCTTTCTGAATAGCACATGCTCGTATGTTTCTACTTCCTGTGTGTTCAGAGTCAACCATTCACCACATTTGTATTCATATGTCACGGCATCTTTATTTTCCCCTCACATCTCTCACCTCTCCTCCACCACAGTTTGTCCATTGCTCCTGGTTTCCTCCACTATAATCTTCTCCTCCTCAGGGAACAACATTTGGACGTCCTTCCTGCTGGAGCCTGATTGAACAACGACAGCAGTGTAAGTTTTCAACCCTGCTTCACACACATTATGACAATTTGCATGCAGTTAGGTACACAACCACCTTTCCACATGAAATGGGCTATATGCTTGCTGAAGCTCTACTGAAGGGAATGCACACCGGCTCGTACACAAATACAGCTTTGAGATATGCACATATAAGATATACGCACAGCAGGTGAAAGGAAATATGCAGGAAACATCTATCTCTAGTTGTCATCGAGCAGGTTCACCAGTGTGTCTGAAGTTTGCGACACCAATATCTTACGAGAAAACGAAGCAGTCCTGTAACTATGGGCGGTCCAGATACTGTCATAATCCGAGTCCTCTGACTGGTCAGAACATGGCAGGTTGCCATGGACACCAGTGATGGTGAGGCTGGCGTCAGCGAGCACATGGTTGTGCATGAGGTCAGTCCCTTGCCAGGCTGTGCCATAAAGTCAGCAGCAGTAGATGGGGTTTGGAACAAACCATATTGAATGTTGGGAGGGAATGAGGGGAGGAGTAAAAACCATATTGGATAAAGGAGGGGGGTTTGGAAGAAACCATATTTTCGGTGTGGGAAATATTTGTTTTCAAACATAAATATGAGATTTAAACCAGACCAACCAGAGGTAAGAGGAAAACAGTTTGCATGGATAAATTAAAGAAACAAGAGGAGGAAACCATTCAGGAGAAAGAAGAATAAAACCAAACAAGACCATAAGGATGAAACGGTTAACGAAACAACAATGATTGGAGGATGAGGGAAGTGAAGGGATGAAGGGGAGACATAAAAAGAGGAAAGAGAAAAACACGGTTAGAGCTGAAAGCAGAGAACAAACAGTGTTAGCAATAACGCACAGGTACGAGCAGTGTGTGAGCATGCGCGTCCATGATCATGTGTTCGCGGCATGTGTGCGTGCGCTCACTGGAGTTGAGAGTCTGTCGTGTTTTGGCGCTGGTGCAGTAAGCCTCGATCACTTTCAGAATCTGAGCGTCCTCCTCCAGAGCTGCGGTGCCTGAGAAGAGGAGGACGGGATGGAGGGACAGGTGAGACCGTGGAAAGAAGTCAAGTTTTCCTCAATACTGTAAACAGGGGCTTTCAGCTCCACACCCTCTGGCAGCCATATCAGAAACTGCATTTATAGATTTAATATAACAATGTGATTGACCAAGGATTTGAAATTTCCTCACTCTTTCTGACAGTGAAGTCCTCTTCTGAAGGCTTCCTCTCCGGTTTCCTCTTCGGGAGCAGCTTCTTCATGTTCTTAGGACTCTTACTCATATCCTAAAAGAAAAAGCACATATAAGGCTTCGGTTGCCTTCCTTAACTGGGTGAACGAAGCTGAAACGATTCCTGTTTAAGCAGCACCTCCTTGAAGCAGAGAGCAGCGGAGGGCCGGAGTGGAGGCGCCGGGCGGAGGCAGCTCAGGCTCCAGGGTTTGGGGGTGCTTGGTTGCTCCAGGGGCCCCCACATCGGGCTGCTACCGTGCGCCGTACCGTATGAGGAGGGGTGGGGGAGGGTGTGGTAGGCGTGTCCACTGCTCCCTCCACGTGACTCCGAGTGTCTTGTCGGAGTGGCGGGGTGAGAGGGCAACTGGGAGGAGGAGGAGGAGGAGGAGGAGAGGGTGAGTAGAGCCGTGGGTGAGGGTCAGCTGATTCTTTACAAAAGACGGGGACTTACCGTGTGACAGACGGACTGAGGCTTGTGCGAGTGTGTGTGCGCGGCCGGAGTGTGTGTGTGCTTGGTGAGAAGGTCAAGCCATTCCTGTAGATCGGGCTGACTGTTGCACGCCACCTGCACCCGCTCACCCTGGACCCCTGTACAACCACACACATATACACACGTGTGACTTTTTGGTGATGCGCTTAAATATGTAAAATACAAAGAGCTTAGCGTTGTTGTTTTTAATTATAATTTCCCAGCATTCCTCGGGTTCCTGGCCACATTCGGGTGGTTTTCCCAGGACACAGGAAATTAATTTTGCAAGAATTATCAGGATCTAAACTCCTGGTATTCAACTCGTAAGCTGCGTAAGTCAGCAGGAACCGACATGTGACTGACCAACTACAACTCGCAGGTATCCAATGTAAAGAGGCTAAAAGCATGTGGGATTTTATGAATGAGTTCAGCTGACCAGATATTTCAAAAGCATTCCTCAGGTTTTCTCCATCCTCGATTCTGGAGATGAGCATCCCTGACAGTGGCATCTTCCCCTGCAGAGACAGAGAGCAGAAAAACACGCCGGATTCATCAGTGGGCCAGAGTTTCTCATCAGGGAGCATCATTTAAGTTTCATCTCGTGTAAAACGTACCTGATAGATGAAGCCACTCATTCTCAGGCTGGCAGACAGCATGAGCAGTGTGTGAGGGAAGAGGATGAGGTAGCGTTCGTTGGACTCCTGAAAGACAGAGTCCTTTTTTTTTTTTTTTTTATACGTACTCCTTTGTGGTCATTTGAAATCAACAGTCTCGTGTTAACTGGACCGAATCCAGCAGCAGTCTGAGGTAAAATATTCAGGTGTTCTGATGGGTACCTGACAGTTCTGTGTGTGGACCGTGCACTGGGACATGTACAGGACGGGGCCGAGGTTTCTGATGTCCTCCCCCTCCCAGTTTCTGATTGGCTCCGTTAAAATCTGCAGCTCCAGGTCCTTCTTCTTCCTCACCTCCTGACACTGACCCTGAGGACGCACACAGACGCATACATAACTGCACAAAAGCCGTGAGATACTGTGTGTTAATAATCGATTCCACTGTTGTTCGTTAGCTGGTGTGATTACACACACACGTCAGGGAAATGATTGAATTCAACATAAGCTATTGCAATTAATACTAAGTGTCTTACTGCAAGGTTTTTGAAGGCGGTCATTGAAGCATGGAGATCAGCTCTGTCAGGTTGTTGGTCCTGAAATGAAGACAAAATGATGATGATTCAGACCTGAGTGACACAATACAGTCAGTTCAACTGCCTGACTGACTGACTGACTGACTGACTGACCTCCATGTGTCTGTCCAGTTCTTTCAGCAGTGTTGGGTATCTCTCCAGCCTGGTGAAGGGTTTACTCAGACTGGTAGTCAGAGTCAGGATCCCCGGAGTGGACGCCCCCTTCGACTCCATGTACTCCCCCAGCTCCTCACTGCGACACGCACACAAGGGCAAACACGCAAACTGTCACACGGTTCTCTTCTGTGCAGAAGCGCTGGTGTCGGGGGTTTACCGGTACCGCACCTGTGTTGTGTGAGTACGCTGACAGCGGACGGGTGGTTGGAGCAGTACGCCACGTAGAGGTTCTTCATTTGGGGCATCAGGTTCAGGAAGAAGCCCCCGATCCTCTGCTGACTCTCTGGGAGCCTACACACACAAATGACATGACAACATTAGACTCTGATCTGTCACTGCTGACATTTTACCACACATAAAAGGTAAAGATTTGAATACATTATGGGGCATCAATGGACTTGGACAATGGAATCTCAAAGTGCCACAATCTATTACACTGAACCGTTCATACTGCAAGACTGACTTTCATAGATACCGCATATGAGATTACAACAAGCAAGGTATTGTTAGTGCAAAAAACGAGGGGTACACTGACTTTGTGTGCTCCTCTAAGGACTGAACCAGCATCTGCTGGAAGGTTGAGATCTCCTCCAGATTTCCTTGAATGTGACCGATGTCCACACTGCTGATTCTGCGGAACAGAGGCGACGAAGCAGAAGAGAGAGGAGGGCCGTCATACATAATTTAAGAGTGGTCTCTGGGTAGGCCTGATTGATTCGCCTATAAAAATCCAAATGGATTGTGTACGGTTTATCAGGTCAGATGCAGAGGAGCCTGACATATTCAATAAGAGTATGATATTAATCCATCAATGTATTTGCCTTGCTTCAACATAGTGATAGTAATTCATGCAGTATATCTGTACAATACAGGATAGATGTGGAATACTGTACGTGCTGCGTATTCTGTCAAAACTGCAGAAGATCATGGCATGCAGTAGATATTCTGATGTGTGCACCGCCACATCCGAGACAAGACTCTGTTGAATAATGTAATAATAAGTGTAAAAATAACTCCACCTGTCTGTGGGGTGAAGCGAGCGCAGGTATGAGCCCAGGAGACTCTGCAGCTCCCTTGAATACTCGCTCTCGGTTTCGAGGATGTTCTGCAGGACCTATGAACCACAAAACACACACACACACACACACGCACACGCAGACAGGCTTTTATGTTGTTTACAGTGAGATATGTAATGAGGGGAGGACAGGAAAAGACACGAGAGAAGTAAACAAGGGCAACGCTGGAATGATTTTGCCCATCAAAATCCAAATTCCCGTCAGAAATGCACAAACAATAAGTCAATGAATTGTTATTTTCAAATTACCCAATAATTGGCTGGGTGCAGGTTCTTCTGTAAGAGGATTTCCATTTAATGTCAGTGTAAATTGAAAGTCACTGGTTATCAGTATTAAAGTCATTAATACAGGAGACAGGCTGCTGTTAAAGTGGATGCTGGACCTGTTGCGACTGTGTGGCGACGATCGGGACACAAACGCCGTCTGTTTTTGTCGGTGGGAGATGGATTTGGTAATAAGCTAATGGAGACGGGTTTCAGATCCAGTGGGAGCTGCAGCACTGGCTCAAGCAGCTTTCAGCGGGCCTGGCTCCGTGGGCTAAATGGCTAATCTGTTCGCAACATCAGAAACCTCAAAAGGAATGAGGTTGCTGCTAATGAATTGAGGCCTTTTGGACACATGTTGCTGCTGCAACATGCGCGTGCAAACACTGGTATTGTCACACACAAAGAAAAATCCCTCAAAGCCTGTATCCTCTCCTAATGCAGGATTCTGGAGCAAAGCGCTGACAGGCTCTTTTAGCAGGATGACTTCTTTTTTAAATTTATAACCATTTTTTTTCTTTTTGCATTTCTGTCTGGGACCAACTCTGACTTCAGGCAGGGTCTTTGTGTGTGGAGGAACTGTGGAGAAACTGTGCAGCTTGCTGCAATATTAAAACACACACACAAACTCTCGCAGACGCACACCAGCGCGAGCCGACGCTGGGGCAGGGCTGCCCCAGAAACCGCTGAGACGGAAGAAATAACCTACATTACATCTGCTGCACTCTCTCTCTCTCTCACACACACACACACACACACACACACACACACACACACACAGAGGGTGCCATGCAGGCTTGGCAAATCAGCGCGTGCTCATGCACAAACAGGCACAGTTGCACAATCATTAACTGGATGTGTGGATGAGAAATAATTGATTGCGACAGACCACAAAAGCAGACACACACACACACACACACACACACACACACACACACACAAACACGACACACATCCATTGACTGAGTCACTCCAGCAGTGTAAACTATCCTGGAAGCAGCTGCTCGTATGAACATTCGGTGATTGTGAAATGATATACAAATTTAAAACACACACACACCCACACCAGGCGTGCAGACATAAACACGGCCTCTTCAGAGTGCGATTGCTCACCACGTTGTAGTAGGTCTTACTGATGATGGTGGTGTCAAAACCCTTGGGTGGACTTTTGAGTGTCCCAGACTTCGGCTTGTCCGATGTCTTATCTGCAAACAGAGGAAGAGCGATTCAGTCACGGCCGCTGATTAAAACAAGCTGCTTTGACCCACAGTGTCATGTCCTCTCGCTGTCCTGGTTATTGTTGCTCAAGCATCATGTGCCCCATATCAGGCATGTTGTCACATCCTCCAGTTCACTATTGTTCTTTGGACACATTGCAATGTAAAGCCGGAGGAGCTCCGGCTACTTCCTGCACACCGGGCGGATTAATGTGCTTCTTAAAGCTATCTGACGGAAACCAGAGAGAGCAAAGACCTACTTCAAGTCGAATTTGCTATAATTGGGTCGCTCTGAAAGATACAAAGAGGCCATCTTTCCCTCGCTTTTCTTTTCAACACAGATCTGGGTCCTGGAGGGACTTTGCGCCTCTGCAGTGCAAGGCTGTTATCGCACTCATCAAACGGCCGCGTGTATCTCCCGCCGTTATCGAGCGCCGTGTTTTCTGCCGCGAGCTTCCAAGTCAGGAAGTTCCTCTCTCTACGGCAGCTCTGGAACTTCCCGTCATTGTGCACTTGTGGCGCTTCCTTCCTCCTTTCCTGCCGCCACCCCCCTCCTCAAAAAGCAACACGACTTAAGGGACACAAGCAAAGCGGCCGTGCGCGGGGCAAACACGGCGGGCGGCGGTTTACAGTTTAAACTCAGAACTGAAGCCTTTCAATTTTTAAAAAAAAATCATATTCTTATCCAATACTTCTCACGAAAACAAATATGCTCCTCACGTCATGAGAGAGGATTTGATCAACGGCAGTGCCGATCAGAACGCTGCAAGTGACAGATGTTAATATGAGACTGAACAGAACAACGATGAGAAGCCTCTGCAGCAGTAAGAGCTTCACCCACCGCTTCCCTTCAGCTCCCGCACATAGTTACTGGGGAACCACCCGGTCTTGCCGTTGAGCGAGCCTTCCCACCAGCCCCCCTCCTCCTGCCTGCTCACGCTGATGATGTCACCCTTGGAGAAGGAGAGCTCGTCCTCGTTGGTCTGCTCGAAGGGGAAGCGTGCCTTGACCAGCAAGTGGCCACGCCCACTGCCCTCCGACATGTCCTGGGCAGGGAGGAGGAGGAGAAGAAGAAAGAAACACAGTCTGTGCATCACACGCCGGCCGTTATTTATTTATTACCTCGTGGGAGGGAGGAACCAGCTGCGCGCCAGAGCAGGACGTCGGAGGGAGAGTAATATCAGTGACCCCCCCGTCATGGCGTTTGTTTCCTGTCATTACTTGTGAGTTATGCGATTGCCGTCGTCGTGGTAACTCACCAGGCTGCGGTACTGAGGCTGCAGCAGTTTGGAGGAGCGGCCCTGAGTGTTCAGAGAGTCGAACGACTTGATCCTCAGCGCCGAGGAGCGCGGCGCGCACACGCCGTCGCCAGACACGCCTTGAATCCACAGGCACACAACGCTTCAATCGCAAATTCAAACGACAAACCCGAAACAGCTTTTTATCAAAATGTAGTTACTTTTGCCTTCTGTCGCTTTGTTCAGGGCAACCAAGGAGTTCAGCACCTTGGAGAAGTTCAGTCCCTGCAGGAGGTCGTTGACCTCGAAAGGCTGATGGAGAGAAAACAAGAGAGAAATACAGAGTTTAGTGTGTGGTGGTGGTGGTGGTGGTGGGGCAGGGTGGGGTTTACATCCCTGCTCCAACTGCAGTCTGGAGCAGGATTACTCAAAGTCTGAGCTCCCCCCTTATAATCTCCCCATCACACAGACGCACACACGCACACAGCCATAATCAAAATACCTCTGAAGCCCCTAATCTTGTGTATACCCCACACACTGACTGACTTCTACATTCCCAAGGCGTGAAGGCGGAGCGATGCGGGGCGTGAAAGACGAGGCCGGACGCGTTCTCTCGATTCGCGGCGAAACTCAAAGCGTCCCGGCTCCGCGGTTCTCCGCATTCCGTATTCCCACCGGTTTAAAGCCAGTCCTCTCTGGAGTCTCGGCCTCATTCGCATACGCGGGGCTGATTAGCAGTCAAAGCAGCGTGCGACTGGGCCCGACCGTTAATACACACTTTCACCGGCGTTTGGCCAAAGTACAGTGCACTCCCGCAGCACAAATATGCCGGCGTTACATTTGCATATGCACGCATTTTAGGCATTTGGGCACTGTAATAGATCAATGTGCCTGATCCATACTGAGACTGACAGCAACAAAGCCAGGCACCTGCAAAAAAGATCTTATAACTTATATTATTAATGGGGAAAACTGCATTTGACATATGAGACAGAACATCTTGTACATGTCCCTCTTAATTCCAAATTATTAATGATGCATCATGAAGATCATTACTTGACAAATTAGTTTTCAAAAGTCTCTACTTTTGCACCGTGCTTCCAAAAATCGGAGTTAATTTTCCTTCAATAATGTTTCCACGAAATTTATCTCATCTCGACAGTCGTCATGCCCTCACAGCATGCAACCACGTGAAAAAAAAAAATACATCGCCACGTATGAAGAGCAGTTAGGCTCGTCTCGATAGGTTGCGCCCGTGGCGGAAAGAGCAGCTGCGGGACGCAGTCACGGCACGCTTCAAGCGAACGCCCGTGATTGGCTTACCTGACAACGGGGAGCGATCGGCTTGACGCTGCAGGGGAGACCCACGAAACTCACCGAATCGATGGGGATAATTAGCAATTTATGATCCCGATTGTTACCTGATTCATTGTGCGGTTGTGTGGTGGAGCGACAACTCGTCCACACTCGCACCGGCCCCCGGTCGCCCCCCCCCCACACACTGTAATCCCGCTCGATTGGACGGGCAGTCTGGCTCGTCCTCCGCTTTGCCCGATGACTGTCTGGGAGAATTACTACGCTGATGTCAGTCGGGGGGCGCTGGTAATGGAGGCCTTGGCTTCCAGCAACATGGCTGACATGCCTCTCATCAACCTGATTGGAAAATCCCACTGGCCGCCTGGCGTGTTTCATTACATCAGCCCACCCTCCTCCTCTCCTCCATCTCCTCCTTTCATACTCGCTGCATCGCTCCTTTTCCATTTTTTTAAAAGCCCGTTTTACTCGTCAGCATAATTTGCCGAGACCGGAGCCAAACCTTGTTAAAGATCTGCAGCCGGGGGGGCTCCTGCGTCACTTAAGCTTCTCTTTTCCATTACTATTCCATGGCTTTTTCCATGGCTATGATCAATACTGTATACACACTGTCAGGCAGGATGTAACCTGGCTTGACCCACTGTTGTGCAAACACACACACACACCCTAACGCCCGTGAACTCTGATAACAATATGTGTATTTATATGTCTATTGATTCTGACGGAAGTCCCACATCAGAGGAAAACACTTCTGGAAGAGCACTGACGACATCATAACACATCAGCATCATCACCACCACCAACAACAACAACAACAACAACAACACACATGCCCACCAGCTGATCTCACAGTCACCTTTAGTAAACGCGTTCCCACAGACACGCTGCGTTATTGATCAGCCAAAAATAAACACGTAGGTGGATCACGCAGACACCCCGCTGAGTTTGGGGGGGGGGGCGCACATTTGGTGTGTCCACAATTATCTCCGCTCCCTCTTGTTTCCATAACTACAAACGGATGCAGCGATAACACAGTTAACACGACGTGGTTGAAAACAGCAGCTGAGGGGCACAGGTTGGGAAACGTACTGTCTGGATGTTCCTGTCACCGTCACGCTCCTGTTCACTGTAAATCCACTGTACTTTCTTATACAGCCCATATGTTACATAAGAGGCCACCCCCTTTCCTTTATTAAAGAAAACAGTGCCTCCTCCTATTAGAACTGTCCAGCGTTTAACTCATGGCTTCATTAATGGATAATAAATTAACGACTGATGAGAACTTTTGGGTTGCCAGGTTGGTGGAAAACCTGCCGCCTCATACCTGAGCCACAGGTAACGGACTTTCGACGTTTAACTGATGAAGCACAACAACGAAACACATATATGTTTTATACGTATTTTCCGAACTCGTTACAAAGGAATAACCGCCAGGAAAAAAAATCACGTCACGGCCACGTTTGCTGGTAAATGTCACTTTTCCAAGCTGCCGTCTAAGCAGTTCACGCAGGATAAAGACGTCACTGACAAACAGCACAAGACATGAGTTATAAAAGACGGCTTTCGCGATAAACGCGTCGGGGGGAGTACGGAGCTATCTCTTTCCAGGGCTCCATGCTGTGGGAGAGAATTAATTATCAATACATTTTTAATGCGTTCACTCACCTCCACGCCGAAAGCCCCGCAGCCTTTAATAAACTCGGCGATGTTCCTCTGACAGTCGCCGTCGCTCCTCGGTTCCTGGAAAAACTGCGAGCAAAAAGTGGCGAAATTACCTTCAAATAGCGACTCGAAATATTAATAAAGTGTTAACGACGGTGTTTGAGGGTTTTTCCGCATGAAAACAGTCTTATTCCAGGCGTTGCTGGTGCACTTGCCACTTGCTGCTTATTAGCACCAAGCTAGCTAGAGTAAGAAGATACACTTCCGGCTTGGACTTTCAAGCTAAAACATTAATGGGGACACGTTTTCATTTCACACGTTTAATGCCTTTACTTTGTAATACGGTGATTGGCTCACTCTGCGTTGAACTCAGATATTTGACGCATATCTAACAAGCTCCCAGGGAAGTTGGATTAGCCAAAGGAGGATATGACGTTGACAGGTTCATAGTCCATTGTGTGTGTGTGTGTGTGTGTGTGTGTGTGTGAGAGAGAGAGAGAGAGAGAGAGCTAGTATGCATTAACTACGATTAAGTCAATACAATAAAGTAAGTGTCTATTTGCGCCACAGTAGTGTGACGAATGAACCAAAAACACACAGTCACTGTCGTATCTTAGTACTATATAAGTCGTTGGCATTAGGCTACCGCATTGCTATCAGTGTTATCAATTCATAGAATAAAGTACGTGTGCCTTTTGAATTAAATTTTGTAAAAGAAAAATCTGTGATTATTTTTCTTTTAATTGTTGTATGGTTGTTGTGATGTTTTAATCGACTGTCTAAGACTGTCCTCTCGACCCCTGGATATATTTTAATTGCTTTGGATGTAGCCTAATTGGGGCTGCTTTTTGCATTGCTGTAGTTTTATGTTCTTTATGTGTATATATTTCAACCCTGCGTTATATTGTTTTACTCCCAGCCCTTCATCCACTTACTTTGTCCACCGTCCCGGGTCTGAGTCGCTCCAGCAGCCTGCAAAGCACCGCTCCATCCTGCAGGGACGTCTGGAGGAAAGCCTCTGGATCCGAGATGCTCTTCTTCGGAGACTCCAGGACCCCCAGCGTTATGAGCCACGTTACCGTCTGTTCGGCCGAATTCATGACTGGGTCTCTAATGTCATGAAGCAACAACTCGACAGTGTCTGCGCTATCCTACTTATGGTCCGTCCAGGATGAGGCAGGAGGGTCAGCCCCGCCTTATTTGTGCATGGATGTTTTTTTTTTCCCAAACAGAAAAAATAGAGGTGGAAATGAGAAATAAAGCGTTTCCTTCCTTTAACTCCCCCCTTCTCTCTCCCTCTCGGCGGATGTTGGCATCACCTTTGCTCGCGCACAAAGTAACAGCAGCACCAGGTGTCAAGTTCACTATTGTGAGAGTACGACTTCCTTTAAAAACTTTCAAATTAAGTGCTAGCAGTTTGCATCCAGTTATCAAGCTGCGATAAAAGTGTATTATTTGATCAAAAATGCCTTAAGTGGGGTTAATCACGGAAAACTTGTGTGCAGTTTTATACAGCTAACTGTAGAATACATCATATTATTACTTTAATGTTTACAGCATCTTTATTATTCTGCGTTAGTCATTTAGTATTTTTATTTTTCGGCTAAGTCATCACTTCCGTTTTAACTGTATTGACCGTGTTTCGAGCAGAGCATCCGTGAACCGTCCCATCGATGGTTAATAGGCTGATTAAACCGCCCAGCGCCGCAAGGCGACGGGTCCCATCGAAAAAAGTCCCCAAACTGCTGTTAATTAATTTAATCTCGTTTCCAGCGAGTTCCTTTTCATTACCAGCTGGACATTTGAAAAAATACACATTTTAAATATGCAGGCTATATACTTTGACATGTATTCGCATCTTTTTTATCTGGCAGATTTATTATGTTATAGCTTTAGCTGATGGCAAAGAAACCACAGATTTTGTTAACATTATTGTTTGTTGACATTGCTATGACAACATCAAATGCAGTCGACCCCATTGACGAGAAATAGTGACAAAGACAAAAAAAAAAAAAAAAAATCCTAAATGTCACCACAAGGTCTGTGTCGCCGTCTTGTGGACATATTAGGTTATAGGCTGCGGTTCGGTTACATCTTGTTATAGATGTAACTATATATATTAATATATTAAGCCCCATTGACAGGAAATAGTGATAAAAACACAACAAAAAAACTAATGCCCTGATAGTCATAACACAGTCTGTGTCGCCTTCTGGCAGATTTTATTATGTTATATATTATATGTTTAGAGAAACCACAGATGATGTTAACATTTTAATAGGGTTACATATTGACATGACAGCATCAAATTCAGTTGGCCCCACCGACTAGAAATAGTGATAAAGAGACAACAAATAACATCAGCAAAAAAAAATCCTGAATGTCATCACACGGTCTCTGTCGCCCTCTTGTGGACTTTTTATGTTATTGCAGATTGCAGACAAACCACAAAAGATTAGGTTCACATGAAAAAGAGGATTACATCTTGTTATGACAGCAAAAAATTCAGTCAGCCTCATTGATTAGAAATGATGATAAAAAAGACAACAAAAACAGCAAAGGTAACAGTAACAGCAAAATCTGCTAAATGTATCCAATATGTATTATGTATCATACGTATTTCTGTATACTCTTACAGCAATTTTTTGCCATTGCTATTTTCCCTTACTATATTCCCTTTTTCACTGGTAGGGCTAATAAAGGATTATCATATCTTATGTTAATAATAAATTCATTCTAAGCCAATGCCTATGTCCAACATTCACCATGGTGTCTGCACCATGTTTCTACTCCTACAGAAATTACTATAATTTTTAAGATTAGACAAACTTTTATCAACTGTGCCTGCAGAAAGGTGCTTAATGGGTTGGGTCTTGGGTTTGAAAACATTATGCACTATGCTTAACAGGATGTCACACTGAACATTCGTGTCAAGTCTTTCTGCAATTCAAGAAGAAGTTTCGAGGGTCGAGCTGAGCAAAGAGTCGGCTGAGTGGATGGGGCTGCTTCTGTGCTGGTCCTGTGCAACGGTGTGCGCTTTTCTTTTTCTGGCACTGGTGACTGTTTTCGTACCACTCCATATTCTTCTGACCAACATGACTCACTTCTCATGAGAGCAGAACGACCAGGTACAGGTTAGATTTGAAACCAGTGGGTTGAAAATGTTCCACCAGCGGCCCGTGTGGCCACTGAGGTGTACGCCTCTCAGTCGCCTGAGCATATGCATCCCTGCAGCTTTTTTTTTTTTTGAACCTGTGCTTTGCTTTTGCTCATGTGAACTTTTAGAAAGGGAAGTGAACATGCTGAAGGCAGTGCCCCCTTTTGCACAGTGGGGGTGGGTTGTGGTTTGGCGCCAGACTGTGCCATTGTGCGTGAGAAATAGGGGGGTGACAAGGCAGTTTCAGCAGTCCTGTAAGTTTTTCTGTTTGCTGCTGCTCAACTTCCTTATTTGCCTGCGAAGTGTCATTTCCTCTTTCGCTCACTGATATGTTTCTTCTTCAGGGAAGTGGCTTCAGAAAGCTCTTGTTAGGCTTTCAAATTATGGCTAAAATACAAACCTTTATGAAGTGATATAGGTGCAGTTTGTTGCTGCTGTTGACTTGTCTTCAGTTATGAAGACTGACAGCGCGTTTCTCGTGCTGAGCCGTTGAGCTTGTGCAACACTGGTGAGTACAGAGCGATCGCAGCAGAAGTCAAATCATTGTATGAACGTTTAAGAGTGAGAGAGGGAGAGAGAGAAAAGACAGAGTGACATGTGTGTGTTGGCGTGACCGCAGTGCATCTCTCTGTGCAGTCGCACACGCGCTGTTTGTGCGCGTCTCTGCCTGTGATGTCGGGAGACACCGACACCCTGTCCTGGAGGAGCATGTCTCCCACCAGCCGGTCAGATTCCTTGGATGTGTCTCCCATGGCGACTGTTGCCAGGGACAGCATCGTCCCGGTGAAGATCATCAAAGTGTGTTTCCTTAGCAACAGCTCCAACCTGGGAAAGAACTTCAAACTGGTCCGCTGTGAGGAGGCCTGGACTGTCCGGGTATGCTCTCCTCTCCTCACCTCTCCTCTCCCATTACCCGCTTTGTAACACCTTAACCTTTTGGAAATGACTTCTATCCCAGGCAATCATCAATGCGGTGCTGTCCAGCGGCTGTGTGGGTCCAGAGATAAAACACAGCGTCTGCTACGGCCTCCTCCTCAAACACCTCAAGTCGTCAGAGAAACACTGGCTGCACCCAGACTTGACGGTGTCCGAACTCACCCAGCGCTATGAACAACAACACCTGGAGGCCGAGTGGAGGTAAGGCCTTCTGTCCTCACAGCGCGTGGACTTGTGAATTTGTCACAGTTTCACTAATGTACTGGTGAGGACACTTGTGTGATTCAGTCGGTGATTGCATTACTACCATGTGAACACTGACTGTGAGGTTTGTGCATCCAGATATGACCTGAGGATCAGATACATCCCGTCAGACTTCATGGAGGAATTCAAAGATGACAGAACCACCATGCTCTACTTTTACCAGCAGGTCAGTGGCAAGTCGGAAGAATGAGGTCATTTTATTGTCTCTCTCTTCGCTGAGGATTTTTCATTGGATTATAATCAGGAATAGGTTTAGATGAGGGCACAGGTGAGGTAAGTGTCAGCTGTGGTGAGCGAAAGGTGTGTGCGTGCTCATCCACAGGTACGAAGTGACTACATGCAGCAGTATGCCTCGAAGGTCAGTGATGGGATGGCTCTCCAGCTCGGCTGCCTGGAGATCAGGTGCTGTACAACTGCCGCCTCGTGCAGGTCAACAAACAATCGCATGTTGGTTCATCAATGATAAAAAGCTGTTGTGTTCACAGGAGATTTTACAAAGACATGAATCCAAACGGGCTGGAGAAAAAGTCCAACTTTGAACTATTAGAGTAAGTCAAGTGTGATTGTTGCGTGCATCACCCTTCTCCTCCATTTTGGCTAAAAGGCAGTTTTCCCTTCTCCATCAGGCCTTTTGCGCCCTGTGGCACATGAACCGGTGTCAAGTCATCTTCCGTTTGCTGTTTCATTTCACTGTGACATAATAAGACTTTCCCGGGTTTGAGTCCCAGCCCCACCTGGCTCTGCACGCTTTTGAAAATGAATTTGTTCATGATGGGGGGTCTCACTTTGCTCCATTAGGAAGGACGTTGGGCTGGACCTGTTCTTTCCCAGAGAGCTGATCGAGAGCATGAAGGTAGAGGGGGGTCATTTTCATTTTTTGGGCCTAAAACTTGTATTAACTTTCATGTCCAAGTTGTATAATGTGAGCAAATGAGTCAATACAGTGTTTTGTGTGTGCGTCAGCCCAAACAGTTGCGTCGGCTGATCCAGCAGACTTTTCAGGGTTACTCCAGTCTGAAGCAGGACCAGTGCATGGCCAAGTTCTTCTCCACCCTGGCCCAGTGCTACAGCTACACACAGGAGAGCTTTGCCTGCCAGCTGGTGGTGAGTAAGGACGAATGAGAGGTCATCTCTTGTTAGTTGTCATAGTTAAATGGTTTCAAGCGCATGACAAAAGCGAAAAACGTCTGTGACTGCTCCGACATTGACCTCTGACCTTTGTATAAACGGTCGAGGCTGGTCTCACATCCCAGCATACATCTTTTCCTTGTGTGCGTGCGTGTGTGTGTCGTGGCTTTCCTGTGTGCAGCATGGCTGGAGCATTACAATAGAGCTGGTCATCGGCCCTGACGGCATCAGCCAACACACTGAGAACTCAACAGTGAGTGGAAACCTTTTTTTTTGTCATATGGCGTAGCAGAAAAAAAAAACTTGCCCCACCGTCCTTTTTTTCCGTTTTACTCCACTTCTCTGTCTCTTTCGCAGCCCTGCAGCCTGGCTGTGTTCTCTCAGGTGCGTAGCATCTCCTGCTCTGCAGAGAGGGATGGCCAGGCTCTGCTCACTGTACACATAGAGGGGGCCAAGCAGGTATTGCAACACTTACTGATGCCACACATGCTCATTCACGTTGTTTAATAAGAAGATTCTCTCGTGTCAAAATACACGGCTCTGTGACGGGCTATTTGTCGGATGGGTGCAGGATGTTTTTGTCATATTTGGGCTGTCTCCTCTTGTTTCAGAGCAGTTTTCGCACGTTCAAAAGATGAAAGTCAGCTGAGTTTCAGTTGCAAATCATTTATTCAGCCTAAAAAAACCCCTCTGAATATCCTGTATGTTCAACTCTCCAGCCGCTGTCAGTGAACACCCCCTCCCTGGCTGTAGCGGAGAACATGGCCGACCTGATCGACGGATACTGCCGACTTCATGACACCTCTACAACGTCGCTCATTGTCAGACCCAGTAAAGGTACAGCGACGCTAATGTAATCATGAGCCAAAATGGAAAGGAATAATACAACAGCCTCTAAAACAGAAAAGTTTAAATTCTCCTTTATTTTTCTGAAGCTCACTGAGATAAAATCATGTTGCAATGACAGCTACAACATAAACGAATACCTGGTTCTTCTAGGGAGAGATGTAAGACCGAAACTTCCTGACATCCCAAAATGGTAAGTGTGATGAATCATAGTGGAAAGTCATGTTTCTTAAGGAAATCGTGACACACACAGACTTGTGTTGTAAGTTTTTTTTTCATTGGGGTTGTAAATTGCAGGGAATAAATAAATTGTTGTAGTGTGGTGTAGTTTTTTTTTCTCCTCCTCCTGTATGACCTGTATGTGCAAGGGATTTGCTTTAAAGAAGAAATTTGTCTCTTCCAGTGGTGGTCCCAGCAGTCCTGACAGAGGTGTCAGTAAGTCTGTTGACTAATTTCAAAATTCACTGACAGTATTCAGTTTATACTTGAGTGGTTTTCAGTTCAGCCTTCTGAATGTGCCATTTTTAGCTTTGTGCCCCCTCAGCTTACATTCTGCTCATCAGAAGCTTTTTATGTTTGGCGCTGGCTCTAATAGGGAAGTACAAATGCAAAGCAAACGCTTTTGTCTCCAACTTCAGGCTCTGATATTTATTCTGAGATCCCAGAAGGCAGAGAGGACTCCGGAGGTGAGTAGTGTACACCGCTATCGCTGGCCTACAATCAGATATTGGTTAAGAAATGGTGCTTTTGAAGGACAAAAACATCAATTTACAATTTAAATGTCAGATTTCGAAGGATGAGTTCACTTGCATTCACTTTGTAAATTTTCTGACTGTGTGTGTGTGTGTCCAGACAAACACATACTATCCAGAGATGACCTTGTTGTGGGTCGGATCTTGGGTGAGGGATTCTTCGGAGAGGTTCATGACGGAGTTTTTAAGAGCCCAGTGAGTTCATATCGGCGCAGTTCACTACCAGTTGTCACACTAAGAAGAAAAGTAAATCATGCTAAAAGCTGAAGGCACACAACACACTGTTGTGTACGTGTGTGTGTGTGTGTTTGCAGACTGGGGAGAGGATCCGCGTGGCGATCAAAACATGCAAGGACTGCTCAGCAGACGTGAAGGAGAAGTTTCTCAGCGAGGCTGGTGAGAACAAAGCCGATGCAGTGATTATTTCCTCTCAAAATGCCTTTCCTTTCTTTTTTGGTGCACGTCAGTCACACATGGAAGTCTACGAGTATCAAACATTGTGATGCAACTGTACGGCCTGCCCAATCTCTGTAACAGGAAGTGTAAAGCTGTAACTTCACTCATGGCAGATAAAATAGCCTGAATTGCTTTTGTCGCAGAAAACATAAATCAGAAACGAGGAATATCAGAGGAAAGCTTCATATTAGAAGAGATCAGTGTCTCGGCTTAGAACATTTCAGCATGCAGGAGACTGCTGTCAGTGATTTCCTGTTGTGTGATTGTGGCGTCGCGATTGACAAAGTAAAGCAAATTTCACTGACATTTAATCTATCAGAGGGGTAATTCCCCACCTGTTGCAGGCTTGATGAAGAATCTGGAACATCCCCACATTGTGCGTCTCATCGGAGTCATCGAGGCGGATCCTGTCTGGATCGTCATGGAGCTCTACGAGCACGG